>JAVRKA010001090.1:0-27015 GCA_034508555.1 Venustoraphidia nigricollis | reverse complement strand
GAAGTTTTTCAGTAGCACATGTATTGTACATTATAATGGATGGCGCTTTCCCGGAAGTCAATATTAAAAATTAAATGCCGTAAATATTTTGTCACTTTCTAACAAATTTGACATTACATAAGGTAAAGTGAGACAGAAATTTTACAGTTCATTGACCTTACAGAATTTTAGTACCATAAGCACATTGTACATTGTAAATGCAATTTCATTAGGAAATACATGGGTGGACCATTGCATTTTGATGATTTGAATACATTAATTATAAAATCTCACATATTTTATATTTATAATAAAACACTGTTTATAATAACTACAGACAAGAGCCTTGCTATTTTAAATATTTTGTATAAAAGGAGTAGTTACGTAACCAAGGGCCCCGGTGCAAAAATGAAATTGGAGCCCTATCCAAATTGGTTGTTTTGTCGGCACAGCACCGACCACACGGAGCCCTATTTTCAACATTAAATGAAAAGTATAATAGAGATGAAGTTCCGGAAGTCGACACATTTTTCGGAAATTTCCTCCTTTCTAGGAATCTTTTTTTTTATTCCATTAACATTAATATTTTTCGAGTTATTTGTAAAAAAATAGACCCTCTTTTTTGGGATTTTTTAATTGTTAATGATGATTACGAATTCAATAAGCTATGACACGTATTTTAACACGCAGTAGTAAAAATTAACAAGTTTTTGAACTTGTGAACCAGACTACAGAGACCAAAGAGTCAACGGTCAAAAATTCTTTTTCGATTAGGATATTTAAACAACGTTTTTGGAAGTCGCTCAGGAGGTCGTGGAGTCTCCTAAACTTGGGGGCCCGAGGCACTGCCCCACCTAGCCCTCCGATAGCTCCGCCACTGTTTTGTATTTCTTATCATGCAATGTTTTTTCTATCTTTTTTTATTTCAGATATGTTCATGGAGGTTGCCGGGGTTCGAGCCTGACAAGTTGACCAACTAAGAAAACAGACCAAATATCCTATTCTCGTGAAATTCTAAACCCACGGATATGATATGCAGTCTAATTAAATTACAAAAACAGAAAAAATGCAGAAAACAGACAGTACTTTTTGGAGACCCCTTGCCACCTGGCGCCTAGAGTGACCGCTCCTTTTGTTCTACCCCAGAGCCGACGCTGTCTCAGGACAGCGACAGGGCCTACCAAAATTGAAAGGATCACCACCCATCAAATCCAATGATTCAGTTAATAGAAACAATTGTTTAAAAATAATTGACAACTTTAACCCGTTGTGTCGAAATAAATGAATAAAACAACACTTTAAGTCAATAAAATCATCAGTTCCTGTTCAGATGGGATCCAGAGGAATTATTGGTGGGACCTTGTTCATCATTCGTCAAGTTGACTCATCAGTCGTCAAGTTGGCTCATTCGTCAAGTTGCCTCGTCATTCGTCAAGTTGGTTCATCATTCATCAAGTTGCAACATTCTTCAAGTTGGCTCGTCATTCGTCAAGTTGGATCATCATTCGTCAATGATATTCTTCACTTATTTTGCTTATCTTTAAGCACGCGTTAGTAAGTTGTTTTTTTACATATATGTCATAGCGATAATTCGTTGGTTTTTATTCCCAAATTTTTTGAGAAAATTAAATCATGTTCACAATTGATTCATCAACAGAAAATTGTTTAAAAAATGCTAAATGCATGTTTTATCAGTCAATAATTATTTATTGATAAAACATGCATTTAGCATTTTTTAAACAATTTTCTGTTGATGCATCAATTTTTTAACATTCACAATTGAAAGCGATTGAATACGCGCAAATTGAAAACACGCTGAAAATTTTATGGTAATGATTCTCATCTTTTATGTTCTATTTTATAGTTTAATACAGATTGAAGATGTCTTAATATAATTTGCTTCATATTAATGGAATATTTCAACTTGTCTTCGGTTTAATAATAACTTGCAGATACATTTTAATTTAGATTTCTAATCGTTAAAAATAAAACGTTAATAATTAAAGGATTACAAATTAGATACTAAAAATGTTTTGTCTCTTTGTTACAGATGGTGACGACAGTTAAATTTCAACTGTCCTAACATTGTTTCCTTTTGATATTTTGCCGCCCCTAAAATCGTGCCGCCCTAGGCCCGAGCCTCGCGAATCTAGGCGAAAATCCATCACTGGGTGACGAAACGACTTCAGACAATTGGTGAGTGAGAAGTTTTTATTTATTCTGTTGCAATGAGCTCGAGCCAACAACAGTCCTCCACTTTCGCTGAAGTACACTCTAAAAGTTGGCTTGGTTAGGGGTTTTGGACATCCAGAATATTATTAGAAGCTCACGTAACAGAAGAAGTGATCACTGACTGAAGTTTTATATTTGCAAAAAAAAAAAAAGAACGAGATCAAAATCAATATTACAAAGACTGAAAACTACAGAACAATAAAACTGAAATTTCAGTTATCACTTTTTTTTTGATATTTGAATCGGGATCGCGTCGTTATTTTAATTAAAGTTTCCCCAATTTTTGTTCATTTAAGTTAGCATATTTTATAAATGTAAAACACTACGTTTTTTTGTAACTGTAAACGTTGTGAGGTGTATTTAATTATTATGTCATTGCTATTTATGTCTTTACGTTTCTTGTTTTGTGTCTATTTAAAAGCGTAGATATTTTTGAAAACTTTAATAAAAATTGTTCCATAATTTTACCAAAACAATAAATTTTCATATTTATTATGAATAAATATATGCTATTCGAATTGGGTGACCCTGTAATTAATAATTTTAAACTTGTGTATCACTCTATTAATTGTATAAATGATAACTGCTCTAAAAACAGCTGCATTAATTTAGAAAAAGTATCAACTTATAAATACTTAGGAATTCATATAGACTCAAAACTTAATTGGAAGCAACATATTTTAAATTTAACAAAGTCTTTAAGACATGCTTTACATAAATTTTATTTTCTACGATCTCGATGCCCTAAAGATATGCTGGTAAATATTTATTATGCAATAATTCATGCTCGAATGAATTATGGTCTAGAATGTTGGGGTGGTGCATACTTTAACACTTTCAAATCTGTCAGTATTCTGCAAAAGAAAATAATACGCACTATTCTATTTAAAAAATCGTACGAGCATAGCCTCCCACTTTTCCGAGAGCTCAATATTTTGCCAATAAGAAAATTATATGTATGTAAAATTTTGAAAATTCTTTTTGACAACACTATTAATGTTAATTCAGAAACAACTTATTGTTTTAGAAAATTAAATGTCTTTGTGCCTAGGCCTTACAAAACCATTTTTCAGAGATTCTTTTTATTTACTGCGCCAAATATTTTTAATAAGTTGCCCATCAATATAAAATCTGCAGA
The DNA here is from genome assembly GCA_034508555.1 of Venustoraphidia nigricollis. Classification (NCBI taxonomy): domain Eukaryota; kingdom Metazoa; phylum Arthropoda; class Insecta; order Raphidioptera; family Raphidiidae; genus Venustoraphidia; species Venustoraphidia nigricollis. The sequence continues at coordinate 23,666 of JAVRKA010001090.1, read as the reverse complement.
AAATAAAAATCAGTTCATGAAGAACTTAAAAATTTGGTTATCGTTGCACAATGATCCAGAAATATTATTTTCTACAGTTCAGTAATAAAGTATAAGTAATAGCCTAGAATTGTTTAAAATTATAATTGTAACAACCGAATAATCATTATGTTTACAACCCAATGTAATGTCATATAATGCCTGTAAGCTATACTGTTTTTTTTTTTTTGTTTTATGTGTAATGAAACACGTTCATTTATGTTTATGAATTCGCTACTGCCACAGGATTACCTTAAGTAGCGTTAATAAATTTATGTATTTATATAATATTAATAAAATTTATTCTATTCTATTCTTATTATGTACTCCATAATTTAATTTTTGACTTTTGATGTTTATTACCGAGTAAATAATAAGTTTGACGAAAGGTTGTACAATAATTTAACACCGAATTATCATTTGTTCAAATACTTGCGATTTTTCTTAATTTAATAAAAAAAAAACTTAATCCAAACTAATAAATACTTACATTTTAAATGAGACACAAAATAAGTGAGTTCACTACACATGAATAACTACTTACTTGCGCCAAATTACCATATCAAAAAAAGAATATTTTACTTTAAACGGAACAACATTGGTGCAAGTAGTCCCAAAACGAAATAATAATAAATTGCTAATCGTTAGCTTTAGGTCTATTGCAGCAGTTTAACTTTAACATATAGACGTCGATGTACATATGTTATAGGAAGGGCCTTTTGATCGTTTGCACTGCTGTGTTTAGGGTTTCTTTTCACAGAGGTTCCATTTGGGGACGCTAGATGTTAGGGCAGCTGTAGGGCAATGATCGGCCAACTTATTGTCCTTACGCGTGCAGGTCGGACAGGACTTCGCGATCAGGGGACCACCTGCTGTGATGTCCGCACTCAAATCTTAGGTCTTGGCTCGGTCGAGACTGCCTTAGCTTCGGAGCGAAAGTCAATAGCTGTACCTTCTACCGGGAAAATCGTGATAATTGTGTTTTCCGTAATGAAAATCGCACTTGTGTTTTCTGTTGTGAAAATCGAAGGGCTGTGTTTTCGGTTGTGAAAATCGGTTGTGTTTTCCATAATTGAAGGTCGCTGTGCTTTATTTGAGTTAAGGTGTAGCCTCCATCGCGCTAGGAGCGTTAGGTGGTCGAATTTCTCCAGTGGATTTCTGCATATCGCGAATTTAGGGACACACATTACACTCGTATATTATTTGTTATTGAATTCCTGTAGTGTACGGCGTGCTGTCTGCTTTCGCATATGATGTTGCAGAAGCGTCCAGTACGTCGTGCGAATTTGGCGTTCTTTATCTAGTTGCGCATTCCGCGGTCTCTAGGTACCGAACAGGACATCCGCGTTGGACCGCACCTAGGGTATTATGCCTAGGGGCGGCGGGTTTCGTAATGCTACTTGTAACCTTACGAAAAAAGCTGCCCCACAACTTTTGTTCGAACTGCGGGCTTACGTCCAGTCGCAACAGCTGTAAGTCGAGTGTCCGTCTTCTGAAAGGGCAGGCACGTAACTCCGCGATTGTACCGGTGTTGTTACCATAGTGTGTTAACTATGGTGACAGCACCGATACCGTCGCGAAGTTCCGCATCTGTTCTTTTAGAACACGGACTGAAGTGTTATCAATAAATGCACAGCCGGTGAGACAAGAGCGTGGGCGAACGCCCGATGTGAAGGACGATCGTTGTTTTAGGGAAAGGGGGCGAGGGTCCGTGTAGGATTTTGTGGATTTAGGCTTTTCACAGACAAATAGTCTAACTGTTTCTCATTTCACTTCGCTCTGGTGAATATTTGTTTATTTTTATTTATGATGTTGATTTTCAATTTTTTCCTATCTAAAATTCTCTCAAGCAGGTTTTTCTTTCACTGAAAGCTCTCCTTTTAAATAGTTTTATAAATTAAAAAAAAAAATAACTTTCCAGGAGCCATTAGTTCTTTCAATACTCATTATCAAATATTTTTTGATCGAAATTTTTTGAATAGAAAATATGTTTAATGTATTTTTTTTTTAATATCAGTAATTACTTATACAGTCAGTTTTTTTTAAATTTTTTTTAATTGATATTGTTTTGTTCGTACGTAATCCATGCCCAAAGTTTGTGTTGATCCCGATTATTCTGTCCTCTGTATTTTTTGGTGATGGCAATTTCTCTCTCAGGTTACAGTTGCCTAATTGTAACTTCTGGGGGCGCAGGAATGCATGTTAGCTTGTAAGCTGAAAATTATTGACTTCGCGGTTTATAAGTTTTGTGTTTTCCAAGTTAATTTTTAATAACTAGGAATTGTCAATTTTGTAAGTATTTTTTTCACATTCATAAAACATATTTCTAATGATATTTGCTTTGTCTTGAAAATAATTTCTTTTTTAGAAAACGAAACTACGACCGACATGAAAGAACAATTTAAACTATTTTAAATATTTTCGAAAATTAAGGTGATGTTATTATTTTTGAGATTATAGTTTTTATAAATATGCGTTGGCCTGACCCCATCCAAAATAAGATCCTTGCTGTTTTTTTCTGCGTACACCTTTGACTGTAATCTATAGATATATGATGATCTATATATTTTGTAGTCAAAGGTGTACACATTTTCAAAAATTGTTACCCAAACTATAATATGGCTTGTATCTTATTGCAACCGGCCTTTCTGGTAGGGGATTTTTTAAATACTTTTTAACATATTATAATGATGTTCAATTCACACAGTTTCACGAATTTCTCCGAATTTCCGTCGATTCGCTTCAGCATATATAGTTTAGTTTTTTCTTTTTTAATTTTCAGGTATAACTTTATATGTTCAGACCGTTTAACGAATTGATTCAAAATTTAAATTTAACCTTTTAGTATCAATTAAAAGGTGCTCCCAAAATTTTAATAAAATCGGCTTAACAGGACCGGAGTTATAAATTTTATGAAAACGTTTGAGGTTAGAGAATTATAGTACTTTACTGAAGGCTGTAGGTATATAATTTTGTGCAGATGAATTGATAAAACAGAGACAAAATATTGAAATTAAGGAAAAATATTACTTTAAGGGGTGTATTAAGAGGTTAAATTTTTTAAAACTTTTCCACAAACAACCAAATTCATTAAATAAAGTCACGCTGCCTGTATTAGCAAATACACTATATTGTCGGCAGGGTTTTGGCACTGCGGCCCAGGTTTTTTTACAACTAATTTATATTCTCAATTATTTTATTTATATATTTTTTCAATTTTTTTGATGAAGGTGTAGTAACAGACAGAGTTACACAGCTCTTCATTGCTATTTGCTTTTACAATCAATAATGTATCGTACCTATATCTACGCAGACTGTAGAAGAGCACATTGAATACAAATTCAATGAAGTTGAGTTTCAGTGCTGAGGTTAAGTATTGACCACTTTGTCTGTTGATTAAATAAAATAGACGGAGAGCCCACTGTTAATTTTTCTATGTATGTGCAAAATTAATTTTCGGCCAGATAAAATAATAACGCAGAATGTTCTGTCACGGAAATGTGGACAAGGAAATTATAATATATTTATGTGCTATGTTCAATCTTATTCAATATATGTATATCAATGGCCATCGGTGTCTCTGATTTCAAGGAACAAAGTTCGAAACCATGTTTATCATTTATCATTGTTTTTATAATGTAAACTTTTCAGTGCAGTTCTGAAATCTGTCTTGTCTGTAATTGTAAATTGAAGTTTAGATTACGCGTAATATTTTTTAACAGAGTGGTTATTCTTTCGTGTCGTTGTTGTCTTCGTACAATTGACTTCGGGATCTATCAAATTATTTGTTTATTTAAAATTGAGCGATATTATGGTAACAGAATTGTCCATATTATATTTGGTGGTCGATGCGTAGGAAAGCCAACGATCGGCTCTTGGACTAATACCCATTTGATATCTGCAGCAAGCAAAGCGAGATACCTTTATTGATTACACTATCTAGAATCTACCTTCATGTGGCCAAAAGTCATGTAAAGTTTGTTTGTGTTCCTGACTTTATCTCTTTACCATATCTATAAACTTCTTCACAACAAACTCAGAACGGACTTTTAACTTACTGACAACACAGCCATTAGTTGCAGAAGTAGAGAGCAAGTTTCACTTTAAGTATAATAAAACACATAGTTGTACGACACAACACAAGTGAGCCCCGTTTTTCGTTACAACGACATCGCAACGACATTTTTTTACAAACCACGTATGTCGCCAAAATTTGCATGTATTTTTTGAAAGACGGGATTTAATTCCAGATTTTATAATCAAACAGTAATAGCACTAATTTTTTTTTGTATATAAAGTAATAGAATGCACAAACTTCGCACGTCCCTATTTTATCATTCCAAGTAGAGGTGCAAATCCTGCGTACAATTTCCTGTGACACTGAGTGACACGGCGTGAGTGTGTAGGTTTCGAGAAAATCGTGAGTGAGCGTGATTAAATGCGTGAACGTGCGTGAATGGAAAATTTTCCCCTAAAATAATCGGGCTCCTCATATTTCCATGTCAAACATTCTCCCAAAATTTGATTTCAGTCCGCTCATCCGTTTGACCTCTATAGTACTCAAAGACAGCCGAACAAACTTTCCAAAAATATGTTTTTTGACCTCGTGGGACCTAAGAACGAAAAACTTGTGTGGGATTGGAATGGTAAAATGCTTTGTTTTTAGCGGCAAAATAAATCTGAAATTGTGAAACTCAGGATGGACAGCTGACTGAAGACTGTCGGAATTACATAATAGGTATAGTATACCTACTGAGATCTGTGGTGATCAAGGTAAAACAGAGGACGCTTTAACTGAATGGTGGACACATTTAGCTGTGTTTATAATACATGGGATGAAATAACACAATATATGTAGATAGAAAGCCGGTGTATGAGACAAAACAGATTTTCCGACGAAGTGTTGTTATTCCGTCGTCGCAAACGTCCAGGAGAATGGAATCTACCAATACACATAACATATTATTTACAAAAGGTTTTAGGGCTGGGTTCTATACTTGACTCGTGTAAATGACTATGAGCGTAAATTAATTTTATTTTTTTAATGGCCACTGGACATAATAAAATATAATTAATTTTGTTAATTTCTTAATTTTGTTGTTCAATGTCACTTATTATTCATTCATTCTATGTGTAAGTATATATTATGTAGACGTCTATTATTATAGACCCGAAATGATTCTGAAAAAATCATTATCTATTAAAGTTTAAAAGCATGTAAAAGAGGTGCTTTGTTAAAAAATAATTTGAAGTAGTCTAGGTTGTGAAGTTTAATTCCGCTTGATTTTTTGTATCAGACCCCTCGATATTAATGTATTTTAAAAGGTTTATCAATTAATAATTTTACATAGACATTTATTTGCATAGAGACAGATCATCAATTATTGAAGTAAAGCTTTTATCAACCAGTTAAGTAAGTATATCACTTTTTCAGATTGAACAAACGAAAAAATACAATTTAAAAATTCTAGAGTATACAAGTAATTCAAGAATTACGAGGCGGAAATTCTTTCCGATAACAATTTAACAGAAGTGGGATATATAAACAATGAATTATTTTTGCGGTAACAATCGCTTAGTATTTACACCTTATTTTCCTAAATAGCCAATTCGGGCTACATTTGTAACAATTATACCTACTTTCAAATAGTTTTTTATAGTGCTGAAATGAAAATGGAACAGCCTGTAAACACAATATTCGTACATTATAACATATTTTTCCCAATAACACGGCGATCAGTGAAATGTTTTGAAATGGAAACAGATGATAAATCTGTCAGTGTATTTTCTGATTACAACGCCAGTCCATCTCGCATGCGCTAAACATAACTTTCATAGTCCAGTCATGATGGTGAGTCAATTGTGTCATTCATTTAAAACTTATTTGAAACCAATGATTAAATTCAGTCGCACAGAATTGGTATATCGCGACTAGTTTTGTTTTTCATTACAGCACCAATGAATCATCGTACATGCATGCATGTAAAGCAGCTATTTTATAAGCGATAGTGCAAAAAATATTGTCTATTATACAATACGTTTCAAAAGTAACTATAAAGTAGAATGGGTAATATAAAAAAATTGTTTTCAAAAATAACAAATAATTAAAAACACTTATTCTACAAAAATAATTATTAAATTATTTCGACGACCGCTAAGCTAAAAAATAACGTTACAGACCAACACAATCTTTAGACGATTACGCACGTGGAGTCAGTTTACGCAAAAACGTAAAATTCTCGAGAGTATGACTGGACTATAATAAACCTACACACAAATACAGCCGATCGCTAGTGTAAATTGTTTGTAGTTCGAGTTAAAAATAGATTAGAAAAATGTATTCACCATTGATTAATGTCACGGGCGGAATCATTGCTGAATCACTGAAACATGTATAATTATTATATGCCGTATCTTGATTTAATATATTGTAATAACTATCTATAATTGATGATAGGGGCGCATTCATCAAGCGCTTAAACCATCTCTGTTATTATTAATTGAAACAAAATAATCAACATTTTCTTATATTAAATTCAACACTGAAATTACAGTAGGTTTCTAGATCTTCTGATAATAATTTAATACGAATACTTGAAAATGAAGCATAATTATAGTCATTATCATCGCAGTCGTCAGTCAGTTGATCAGCATGAAAATAAATCACATGTTGACAAATTATAGCTGATCTGCACAAATGGGACATTCCCGCAGAGCTAAGAAAAACAAATTGTATTCATCTCTCTAATATAAACAATGCTGCATGTGTGAAAAAGGGAAGCACCGAACTGGTGGACTAAGAAAAGGTGTAAGCCAGGAAAAAAGGATTAATTTTAATATATAATTTAAATGAAAGTCTCCATCTCTACCGGTTAATCTTTAGAACCGTTGAACGGAATTGAATGCGATTTTTACTATGCAATCGTTTATTTATTGTGTAAGATTTATTAAGAATTTATTAAGAAATGTAATATTATACCCAACAGCAATGATAATCGTAGGTCTCGGGCAGTTAATTGTAACGTCGGGTATTACGTTGCGGTACATATAACAACTTTTTTTTCTTCATAGTGTACGATGTAAACACGCATTAGCTTAAATGCAATCAATCAATGTTTACTGCGCTTCAGAAACAAGCTACAAAATTTGTGCTATTGTCGCTATGAAGAAGCAACCCACTAAGCTGCCAGTGACGGCTGGCTTATATACAATCTCTCATAACCATTGTTTTATTTAATGATTTATTTTGATGAAATTAATAATTTATCAAAAGAAGTTTATATTATAAAAAATGCAGCTGGTTTAACGTGAAAATAAAAACATGTCGACATGGCTTTGTGATGTTATATTTGCTACTAGTACACAAATAGTTTTTTATGTTTAACCATTTCTTTTCGTAATGAACATGATATGTTGTGTTAAAAATATGCACAATTTAACAAACAAAAGGTTGCTTTCAATATGTTTTAACTTTTAAGCCATTTACACATTGTTGACTTAAAAATACTTGCAAACATCTGAATTATCTAATCCTGAACGCTAGTTCTGTTGCGCACTTATACTAATTAGCTTTGACTATATAACAATAATAATGAAAACTTCAGATTAGTGCAGAATTTACTTTTTTTTAAATGTTTTAATAATGTTTCAGTAATATATTATAATATATTGTATAAGTAACTACATGTGCACTTGAGTAGACGGGGTTACCTCAAAGGTTTGATAAATATATCTACATAAATGTTTTATAAATGGTTATCTAGAAAACACAACCCAGAACAGGGAAGCACTAATTGTCTTTTCAGTGCCACAACTGTCATCTATTCATTACACACAGAATTTTCTATGTCGTCTGCGGTCGCAACTACGAAGATAAAACAAGCAGGACATAACAACCACGACAAAAATAACCTCGGGCCATAACAAGCACTTGAAAAACGATCACGTCAAAAAAAAACACGGGCCATAACAACCAAGGGACAGAACAATCATAAGTTATATCAATCCTTGCAAAAACAACAAAAACAAAATACCACGAAAAAATATCCAAGATTAAAATGTATAAAAATAATTTTAAAAAATTATACGGTGCCCTTTTATCAGACAATTTATATACTGGAAATAGTATATAATATTTATATTTGGAGAAATTAACTGTCATCATCGTGAATGAACCCATACCTTTCAATTTCCAATGATCGTCAATTTTACTAGGAAATAAATATTGCCTCCTTAGTGTATTTTCCTAATATCAATAATGCAATGAGTTTGCCATACAGGCACTGGACACCTATCTATAGCGAAGTAGAATTGGAAACAGCCGTCGAAATAAGAACGAAATATGTTTTTCAATGACAGATCTATAATTACCCCGGCTGACAATAACTCGACGCCTTCCTGACATTGACATTCTAAAGAAAACATGCTTTCTTCTTATTTCCCATCTCATTCCCTTTATATACTCTAGCACGTTTACACACTGGAATCATCTTTACTTTTAATTATGTTTGTGTTTGCCGAGTGTATGTCATGAAAACTACCTTATATAAACCGATCATATTTCGTTATAATACTATTCCAATCGCAAATTAATAATTGTTTTTGGTAGAGAGAGAGAGAGAGAGAGAAGCTAGCTGCCAAACTATAATCAGAAAGCTAGTTTATACAATTAAATGCTAAATGTACAGCAGGTGCAGTATGAAACTTGCAAACCTAGTTGTATATTTTTATTATTGATCGAGAGAGAGAGAGAGAGAGAGAAATTGTAGATTGTAGATGGTCAACATTATTGATCGAACAAACCCGTTACGCGTTATATGATATATTATCTAATTTTGGTAAAACACTACACCAGTAACTCATTTTAATGGCGTGAAGTTCCGTCGGATAAAATAATATATCGGATCTACATTTATTTGAGCTTTTTCATTTCATAAAAAGGCGGAATAAAGCTATAAATGTATTTAATCTATTAGTTGTTTTTGCAAGTAGGTAGGTGAATGAAGGTAATCCGTAATAATTTGTGAAGAGTAGTGCTTGTATTTGTCTGTAAAAAATACAAACAATTATTACATTTCGCCATACATTTACGGGAACGAACACAAAACAAAAATCGCAGGAGCTTACAACTGACACGACTTTTTGTGACAATATCTACTAATGAGATTTCGCTATTTCAGAGAAAATGGTAACTAGATAGCTTAAAAATTCGTCAGCAGTTATACTTATATTAATCTTCTTGAAATAAACATGAAACATACAAGATGACACGTTTTTTGCGTATTTCTATTTATAGTAATGTATGACAAGAGAACTGTAATAACGACAAGTATAATCAACTATCGGTATTTCAACGTCAGCAGATCGCATTAGACAGTTTTTGCTTGTTTCAAAGCGGGAAGTGAATTGTGATTTAAACGGCGGAGAACTCGCGGAAGACAAAGCTTTGCATGGACTTATCTGTAGCGTTGCATAGAAACAGTTTTTGTCTATTTGATGGTATATAATATTATAATAGTTGATGATAGTAGCTGTCTGCTCGCTTCGTTTCGTTACATATTCATATTGTCCCGAAATCAGGTTTTAGTTGTAAAAAAATATTTTTACGGATCTCTATGTATGAATTACTATTCATTAATCATATATATAATTATAAATTGATTACCTTCTTGAGAGTCAACCTATTCGTATAAAAGGCTGTACTTTTACTATCATACCGTAATAACAGTAAAAAGCGCGCATAAACTAAATTACTTTATATTAGCTAAATTTTATTCTTCCATTTATATCGCTAACCGATCAATAACAGTTACTGTAACCGCGAACATTGTGCTTATCGAAGAGCTACCGCACTAATATATTTACAAACTATAATAACCAGTTTCTTTGCCTATTCACTCATTCATCCCTTAAATTGCAGCATATGCATGTTGTTTAAAAATAACACCCACAAACTTCGGAAGATGGTTTCTTAGTACACTTTAAGGGGCAAAAATTCCACGGACGTTTTGTTACGGCACTGTAGTAGGTGATATAAAAATGTATCTAAATTGACTGTGTTTGTATGTCTATGGAAATTTTAATACAAAATTTGAATAAATTAATGAAATCGCCGTAGAAATTAAAAAATGTATAATTTAGAGAAATTTCGATCCCACATGAAAAAAGCAAATGTTCAGAGAACTGTAATTCCCGTAGCAAAGCATTTTTGAAGTCCCGTCCATATGACATTTTTTTCTTAAAATCAACTAAGGACTCACCTCGGCGGAAGTTTATCGGTGTTATTTTTAAACATTTTGTATAGGTACGTTAAGGAAATTTAATTTTTAAACTTTTATATTTATCTACGTATATTTTAACAGTTACTGTTTACCTACACATCAGTGTGATTCCAATTATCTATGTAAATTATTATTTGCGTATGATGGAAGAACAGCTCAGACCTTAACTCCGCCTTTAATAAAGGCATAATATAATTAATAAGAAGAACGGTTCAAATATTGGATATCCTTCTTATTACATAATTTATATTTTTGTGTGTGGAAATATCTTTCTAAAATATGTATCTACACTAAAAAGTATAAAGCACTGAAATAAATTTGTTTAAAATAAAAAAATTACGTTTATTAAAAAATTGGTATTTTAAATCTGCTAAAAAATGCTGTAAAAAGGCATTTTCTAAAGTTAACTTAGTATAGTGAATAGGCAGGCATTGATCATTTAAATTTTAAATCCAGAGTTCTTTCAAGCTACATTTTTTGACTGTTTGATACGTATAATTTCTCAGTGTACCAAAATTCGATGAAAGCAAAGTTTAAAACTCACAATGAATATGATAAAACAAATTCCACATATGTTATAAATATCCATAACTGTTATTCTTTAAGACTGTTATAAATTCAATTTTGGGGACGTTTTACTTGCTATAAAAATTCTCTTAATTTTTAAAATTAATGTATTCCTATCTAGAGTCGTGTTGCAGTAGTTGTTAACCTGAATAAACTATTTTATTAATAGCATGAACAATGAATAGTCGTGAATTATTTCAGATCATTTGACAAAAAACACAGTTGTGTTCATGATCGCTTTTGCAAATGAATTTATAAACTGTTTGCTGTTCGCTACAGTAAAAATAGTAAAAAGTAAATATGTCCGCGATATTGTCAGCCCATTAGTAATCAATAACAAGGTCATGATTTTATCAATTCATAATAAGCAGGGTGCTAAATTGCTCATAATGTTGAATAGAAATTTTATATGTAAAATCGTGACAATTAAAAACAAGTCTAATTCGGAATCAATTAGAGGAATGCTGGAAATGATTTTAATCCAGGCTTCAGTTTAGGTCTGAAATGGACATTCTAAGCTTTACTCCTCGCCCCTCCTGCTAGGTGTGGTTTAGTCGTTGCGTGCAGATTAAGATTCATTCTTAAGCTCACAACTCTTTCAAAAGTTTGCTTTAATCTTAAACGAAGCGTCTTGCCTCCAATTATTATAAATGTCGTTTTCCTGGGTTTTCCATAAATATCTCAATATTGCATATTTTTGATTTTACATTTTAAATCACTGCTTTCACGTCGTGAGCAGCTCACAACCACGTTTATACATTTTTTCTCAAAATATTTTATACAAATGTTTTTATTTTTCCGATATTTTTCTGATCGGTGTGTAGTGAAATTGCCAGTTTGAAAATATACCGTTTAAATATGATATACTAAACAGACGGAACAAATTAATTTAACATTAACAGTTAATATAATATATAAAGAGCATACGTAATCAAAAGAACATTAATCATTCGAATATGGTACCGAGTCTTGCTGTTGAAAATATTTAAAGGTATGAGACAAATTGTCGTTTCCACTTAGCGTTACATACAATAATAATAATACAAATTTATTTCAATAATGCAAACATACAAACATACAATATTTCGTTATTTAACTCAATACGTATCGTTTGCATATTTTAAATTGAAGCAATATTTTGAGAACACAATATTATTTTAGCGATTGTACAAGAAGCTGTATCCTGATGTACAATACGACTCATCAACTACCGATTAACTCATTAGCTGTGATCTGCCGTAAGAAAATAACAATATCGCACTTCATCAAGCATAAAATTAATTTTCACATCTATAAATGCAAGAAATATACATGATAGTGAACTGCAGCTCATATGTACATAGGGATTCAACATGTAAAATCAGAAATATGCAATGTCGTGCTCTCTCTTAATTGTTTAGAGCAAAAATTCTTTGAATTGAAAAAAAAATCTAGACGATAGGTCACTTAGTTTTAACGAAAATAATTTTTATACACTATGGGTACAAAAAATGTACATATTTAAATTTTGTTTATTATTCACTTGTTAGGAAAAAAAATATTGATAAAAACTTGTTTATGCTCTAAAATCTAAAAAGAGACAATTAGAATCGACATAGCTCTCCTCGTATAGGAGGCGGGTTTGGTCCAACAGTAAAAATGCCCAACTAACGCACCATTCAACGAATCGTGTCCAAATTTTAAACTTAAGGTTCAAGGGGATTCCTCAAAGAGATTTTTCTTATTTTTTCCTTACTCCTCTAAATAAGAGTAGTTTACTGATGAACAAAAATAGAAAATTACGATAATCTTCCGCAGTCTGAACTTTTCCGAAATAAATGAATGGCGACGTAGTGTAAGGTTATTACGAAATATGATAGCAATCGTTTGAGCCGTTTCGAGAATATCGCAATTTTCAGGAAGATAATAAGAATAACATTCTAAAGGAATCCCCTAAAAACCTAAAGTTCAAAATTTCATGTCGATCTGTTGAATCAACTGGGGCTTCTTTACTTTTGAACTAAATCAAACTTTCATATCACACCCATATACGAGAAGAGCTATATCGAGTCTAAATAACATATTTTGAGTTTTAGGGTGTACTTACAAAAAAATATCAAGAATAATTTTTCTGACAAATTAATAATTATCAAAAAATAAAAAATAGGCAATTCTCGTAACCACCTGTATAAATAATAGTTCGTTATACTAACAACTCAGCAGCGGTCATTTTCAACTCAATGAATTTTTTCTCCAAAAAAAACTAGGAGAGCGGAAATGGCATATTTCTGGTTTTACTTGTTAAATCCCTATTTCCACCTGAGTCGCTCAATCTACAAATGCATTCCATTAAAAATAACCAAGTTTCAGCTAGCCTGAAATATAACTGCAAATAAATCCAAATTATTTCTTTAAGAAATCTCACGCGGCTAGAAATAGATTAGGAAAGTTATGCATATTTTTTGCCATCTGTAGAAATAATTGCAACAGAAATGAAACATGATTTCCTAAATCAAAGTCGACTCACAAATTCCTGGTACTCTCTGACACCTAATTATTAAATAACACAGATTTACATTTAGGTGTTGTAATAATCAAAAATGTCTTAAACATTTCTATCGTATTTTCGGGTCATTCCATTTGTCCCACAAAAATTTGATTTCTTTTCTGCATCTCAATAAAGTTACAATTGTAGTTATTAATTATTATTAATAGATAATTTTGTCTGAATTAATGAATCTGCGATAGCAGTCAATGAATATAAAATATTTATCTCGGAAACGAACAGATTAAAAACATGTCTTACTCTGGAAAATTTCATTGAAACGGAAAATCCTGGACATATATTTAGGTAGTATATAAATTACAATTAAATCGAAGCAGTTATAATAGCTTGATTGTAAAAAAAGACCGAGGAGCCTGCGAAAAATATCCAGTTCATAAACTCCTCGTGTTAACACTGATATTTTTTACTGATATATCTGAGATTATTTATCAATATTGGTTACACCCTCTAAAATGTTTACGAACAGAGATACGTAACACTAACAAATAGTTTATAATACTTACCGTTATTTCCATGCGAATATGATTACATGTTCATTATTAATATTATGTATTAACAAAAGGATATGGGTTAGAGATAAGCGCCAAACACCAGTTGCGCGGTCGCGTGGTCTGCGTCAGGTAACGAAGGGTCACAGGTGCGATGCCCGGATACGGTAGGCCTGTTGTCGGGTCGTCGCTCGAGTTCGTGCTGCCTCCGGTGCTGCCGCTGCCCGAGCCGCTCGATGAACTGCCACCGCTATCGCTATCTGCACAGATAAACAAAAAGAAGTTCACAATCAAACGGAACGTGGCATAATATTATTCTTTTACCGGAACTGTTACTTATAAATATTTACAACGAAAGTTTATTGTAGACTGAGAATCTCTCCTGCTACTAACAAAAAAATGGCGGATCGATTAAAGAATACCGTGTGTCAAGAGAGAGAGAGAGAGATTGATTTAAACGAAATTTGGTCTACACGTTGGAATCCGTCATCGCACAAAGCTTATTTCAAATAGACCTAATCGGGATGTATTTAAAGGTTGAAAATGGTTTTGGGCCCTAAAAAAAGTTGTTTCTAAAATTTTAATAAAATCGGCTCGACAGGATGAAAACTTTTACGGATATAGAGAATTATACACACTGAAGGCTGTAGGTACCTAAAAATATTATTTTACGAGGTGTATCAAGGGATTAAATCTTTTTATTTTCTCCAAAAACAAACAAATTCGTATAATAAAATCACACTGTCTGTGCAAATACGCTATATTATCGGCAGGGTTTTGACACTGTGACTCGGGTTTTTTTTTATATTTAAAATTAATAGAAATGTCTTATACACTGGTTTAAAATAAGATTGTAAAACGACGTTCAAAGAAATTCCAATAGCAAGCACTGGCTAGAATATAGTTTAGTTTATGAAGAAAAACGGGGTCAGTATTTATCATTCATCAGGACATCAACGGCAGCCATTTGTAAACAAATTAATGCCATGTTTTAATGCAGCGGATCAGTTTTAACGACCTTCGTACTTGCTTTGCACTGACTCCCTAGTTAATTTTATTTGACAAATAGACCATTTCAGAGTTTAATGTTACCAACTGTTTACTGTGTTTTAACGAATCGCGCTTAAGAAAGCTTTTAACAGATCAAACGATCATCGAGCTCAAACTAGATTGAATTACAATAACATAATATAATGGATAATTATATTTTCAGTTTTTCATTATGAGGAATGTATATGTAGAAAAATCGTTTATTTTTTATAATGCAATATTTCCGAATATATATATATATATTTTCGGACATAGATAAATTGAGTAAATTAACAAATTAAAAGGATGCAAAAAAACAACCACGTACCACTCGACACAGAGAACAAACACAAAAGTAGAAATCGAAAATATTGTTCTCAAAAAACCATACAGCCTCTAGAAAGGCTTAACAAACCCCTTGCAAACCACCTTGCACTCGACATGAAAGACAACACAAAATTTCAACAACCACAAGTAAGTCAAGTCCAATCACGTTGACAAATAAGCTTACGGATCCACCGATAGATTTAATGGACGCCAGGACATGAATCTTATGAGTAGTCACGCCTACATAGTCCATACTAGGACGCTTTGAGCGGTTTTTGACTACTAAAAATATAACCGAAATTTCAAAGCCGGTAAAATATTCGGAAAAACCTAAAAGATCAAATCGAAAACTTAACAAGAAAAATATTCCACCTAAATGAAAATAGTCGACACCTAAACCTGAAGAATATTCGACAATCACACAAGATACAATATTTCAGGAAAACGAAACATGCAATGTGTGAGCATTTCCTTCTCAAATACAGCAGGCTTCTTTGAAACAAACACAATGAATAGAAGGAATCACTAGCGTAGTGGCGCCGCGACTACCCACATTTAGACAAAAAAGAAAACATTCATTTTTATGAAGCTCCGCATTAATAAAACTATCACTCTCTTAGCTATAGCACAGCAAGTCGACGGAAATCTCACCGACAATTTTATGGTTGGACAATTAAATGAAATAAAGGAAATTAATGCCGCATCCCAACATACACCCACCTTGCATTCTTATCAACAGTGTTACATATTATATTATTGTAAATTATGTAAAATCAGTTCGTTTTTTACATTGTTTGCAAACCCCTTCCTATAAAATAGTTACTTTCATACGTCTTAATCCGGCCGAAGCCGAACCGGGCCGCTAGTAATCTATAATATTGTAACGTTGCCGCTCATGATGACTGTTATCTTACGCGACAGTTATTCGTGTAATCACCATAGAAGAGTCGGGCGGTAGTTTTCATCTAGAACTGAGAGAAGTAAATCTTCTTCACGGGCCGTAAAGTGAATTGTGGATTCACGTGACTCAACTTACGTAACTGAACACTGTACAACGAAACTACGTGTAAATAAACTGTAGTGCGGACTGTGCAGAGGCATCCTATAGTCGGCGCGACAAGAAGTTTCACTTCTGAGGGATGTGTAGTGTGAAATGTATGTTCCTTTTTTATGTTAGATCTGAAAAATATCGGAGAGTAAAGTACCTAATAATAACAAGCGATGAGAGCTTCCATTTAAAAAAAAAGAAGCTAGATTGAAGATATCCAAGCCATCTTTGAAAATAACGTCCCGTATCCCCGTCTTAAATGCTAAGCGACATCTTCTCATCAATATTTCCAATATTATTCTCAAACAACGAACAGAGTCCGTTCGTTGTTTGAGAATAATATTCCTGCTGTCTTAAGGCTCATCCGATTTTGAATACCATGAATCTATGCATACGTAAATAAAAATGGAAGTTGTTAATATCGTCAATAAATGAAATCCCTTACAATGTTGTACAATACGCGATGCAGTACCATAATATCTGTCTTCTGTCTCTCGGGACGATAACATCGTAAAAAAGCTCTTCCATACTTGCATACTATAACCTTACTACATGTATACGAATAGATAGTAATCTATTTTACTATAATAATATGTGTGTTATGTCAAAATAGTAAAGAAGAAATGTGTATATTTGTTTGAATAATAGTGAAATTTTTTGTAAGGCAATACATATATAATATAGCGTACTCATTCAGTAAAAGTTTTAATATAAAAACTCCCTAGAAAAATAATAAAATCTTTTTAAGTTTTCTCAACAGAAAAGTTCATAGTGTTTTGTATTGTAACATAATATAATATATTATGTATATAGGTAGCGTAGTCACTTTGGACGAAAAATATCCAAACAGAAGAAATGATTAAAATAATGTGGATTTTTTTGGTTACAAACTCAAGTGCTTTAGGAATAAGGTACTTCAAAATTCCTATCGATATAGTGTCGGAGCATCCCTTTCTTGGCAAAAAAGTATGTACAGAGCGGACCCGTTTAGAGTTTTCCTCTTTTGCCTTCTAAACCGTTAGTTGTACGTAAAAATATCACAGGTCAAAATGCCCGGCTATCCTCCGAGCACTTCGCGATGCGCTAGAGACTTGAGATTTCGCACACACAGAACTAAAAAGCAAAAAAATTAATTTTAAAACCAACTAAAAACTATAAAATAATTTATCTTAGCCCATTGTACAAGCGTGACTAATTTTATTTATCATTAATATTAACATACATAATGTGGTAATAAATTATCACAGATTTCAGATTTGACTTCGCGTATATAACTTTGTTTTTTTAAATTCCTTCCAGCTATTTATCACTGCCAGTTTTTCCTTTCTGATCAAAACATTCTTTTTTCCTGGCATTTTATTATATTTATTCTCATTACATTTATATGATTTATAACAATTTTCTGAGTTATTTTCACAAATTATCAAGAAAACAAATTTATGTTACCTGTTTATTTATATCATTTCCATAACAAATTTGAATTTAAACTATAAAGTTTATCCGAAACTCGTGTGTATTTTTACCACCCATACGAACTGAAAAAAACTTAAAAATTTGTTTAACTTGCTGCATTTAGTTCTGACATACATGGCTGAACACTCTATACTCGCTTCAGACAGAAAAAGACACGCCATGTAGGTATAACATTAAAAGCTGTAGATGTCAAGTTGTCTGAGGACTTAGGATCAATAAGTCAATACTAAATTTTTATTTATCGCAACGTTTCAGAATTTAGTATTGACTTATTGATCCTAAGTCCTCAGACAACTTTACATCTATTTCATTCATAGTCAGGATCGGAACAAGCTTTGAAAAAAAATTAAAAAGCTATATTTGTTAAGTTGGTAAAAATTAAAAATATCAATATACTTCAAAAGTTACAAAAATAAATCGAGAATATTTTACAATTCCATATATGATTTCATTTTTTTCTCATAATTATGCAGAGAGTAGTATAATACGAGTATAAACAGCCTTTTTCTTTGCTGAAAGTTGGCAACATCTGCAGCAAACATGGGCGAAAAGAACAAAACTGACAGACTAACCAATATACATACAAACATACAAATATATAAGAGTATTGGACAATAGAACAAATGCGTGCGGAAACAAACGGCAGTCTAAACATACATAATATGAGAATCTCGTAACAAAAGATAAATGGAGCGTGATGTTCTTGTTTCAACGGCTAACATGCTACAGTACAGTAGACACAACTCAAAATAACGTTCGTGTAATGCTGCAAAATTACTTTTATTTTCTTGTGCCTGTCAAAGCAAAATTCACAATTCGTCATTTATTTAGTCTTTTAATTTGTTTTGTTTAGCTTCTATCAAAAACGGTTCAAAGTACACTTTTTCAAACGTGAAAAATATTATATTAAGAAAAACATTATTTAACAAAAAGTATGAAATATACTATAACAAAACTTATATAGAGCAGATCCCTTTTTTTTTTTGTTGATAAATCCTATAATATAACCTCGCCCTTTTTAAGTAAAAATTTGGAACGAACACATCGAAATCTATAAAATCACCAATTTTCAAAACTCCCGGAAAACTTTCCAGCTTAGGTTAGCTGGAAAGTTTTCCGGGAGTTTTGAAAATTGGTGATTTTATAGATTTCGATGTGTTCGTTCCAAATGCCTAGACTATAGGTTTTTATTGGATTTTTAATATAGCCTATTTTAAATACAATCGAGATAATATTGTGAGATAATTGTGGGTAATATAAAAAACTGATACCAGGTACGGTTTGAGCACCCAAAAATACATAAGATCCGCTGCATTTGTTTAAAAAGTTTTCACAACGCATTTTTTGTCGCCTTGTATTATTAGATATACAAAAACAAGTTTCAAACAATAATTTTTCCACTGGTAAATTTTTAACAATTTATTTGGTTCATACACATTTTTGGGCATGTGAAAAATTATAGCCAGTAAAAGGACCAGTGTTTTTGTTGCGCTGTAAATCAAGCAAAGGCTAGAACGTCAAGTCCTTTTCAACCGTCTTACTTACTGTGTTCTTCATCGCAATACATATTATGCTCATAAAGAAAAGAACGGCCAAAATTGTGCTTGCTCCATATCTTTAAAAAAATGTAAATTGTAAGCAATCACAGTTGAAATCATCATAGAGATTTAAATGCTTTTCTTAGACGTGACCAACAGGATGCCACGCTGCACTGTTAGTAGTACGGACGTAATAGTATATTAATACACATTTACACCGTAAAGGCAGAAAATTGAAATTCCTGCACTGCGCGTAACATGTGTGCAGAAATTTCAACTTTCTGGCCGTATGGCGTACTTTCGTATCAGTGTGCACGAGAAAACTGTTTCGGCCCGCCGTTACACACGGCATCGGAGTAATTCCAGCAGTGCATAAATGCTAGGCTTTCTGCTTTAAAATCAAAGCCGAAAGTACGTACTTTCGACAGGGTATGAAGAAAATAATACATAGCGGTTTCACACGAGAAAAAGTACGCCTTTAAACAATGGATAAACGAATAAAATGCGAAATTTATTAAAATGGATTAATAAACATTTAATACATACCTAGATCACTGAGGCCCGGTACACTGCCACCACTTTCAGAATGAGGTTCAGTCATATTCCGTCCACCGCGTTGAATCGCGTCCGAATTTCGACAACTCTGATAACCGTAATAATGCAACGCCATTTTGTACGTTTCAGTTCACAAGTTTTAAGTACATTTATTAACGTTAAATTATTATCAGTTTTCAAGACCGTATATATTTTTATAGAAATTTAATATTTGAACAGACATTTAATTTAAACAGCACAATAATTATAACATGAATTTGCAATTTTCTTCTAATCTGAAATAAAATATAAACATATACTGTTCAGGAGGATATGACACGTCGAGAAATTTTGGTCCGACCCCTAGGTCCTGCTATCCGACCAACGCCTATTGTGTATGTGCCATAATATGGCAAATATACTAATAAGCTTAGTCGTACAAATATTCAGTATTTATTAGTTGTAGTTTTCAAATCAAATGCTGCTCTACACACGACCTAAATTGCAAAGCGTTGGAGTGGTTAGTCGGGAGTCAGCCGAGTCAGCCAGCCGACATAACAATAATAGTAATGAATCGGCCCAATTGGCCTACACACAATTCAATTTACAGGATCCCTGCAGATTCGAACATGTGAATATTTGCTGGAATCCGAAGAAAACAAAATATTTAAAGAATGGTCTGAATATGTCTGATTTAGTTGAGAAAACTCTTTTTGATTTTAACTTTCTATGGATTTTTTGATGAAAATTAGTTGACTTTTAGGTAAACGCCAATGCAGGAAAACAAACCGTCTAAGGTCTTTTTTCACACAGATATATCGGGTTTTGCATATTATGTGTCAATATTTTTAGAGTTGGAATGATCCTCTTGTTCCATTGGTAGGAATTTGTTCATTTTTTTTTGGACTTTCCATTGTTAAAAAATTATTCAAAATATTTGTACAAAACTTAAAGCTACGCAATAATGAACCCTAAAATGTTTCAAATAATAAATTTGTATTATTTTGTATTAATCAGAATATTTCTGTCTGATTTTTTACATACACAATAACATAAAAATAGTGAAAACTTTGAACGATTTTTATTCGCATTTTTTTTATAGACATCCGGAATTATTGTTTATTATTAAATAGATATTAATTGAAAAGATTAAACTGATCCAGAAACGCAAATTGTGTAAGACTAAATATTTAACATCCACTTTAAATATTTCTGAAACAAATTCAGATAATAATTATCGTTATGTATAAAAATAGAAACACAACATTTATGCTGAAGTGAAATTAACAGGCCGAATGTAAATATGTATTAAAGCGTAACGGGATATTTTTGCACACTGCGCACTTGAGTGCAAATATCTATTACAGTTAAAACCCTTTCCATAGTATCTTGTGAACCATAATTTCAGGAGTTGTTAAGTTTGTCTAAATTACATGATAATAAATTAAATTAGTACTACTACTGTTGCAATGTTTTTACAATAATATTAAACAGAGCAACCCCAACAAAGTTGTCTACTGCAAGACCGCATATAACGGAAATGGGTTCATACCTATAAGTTAGAGGATTGGCTACTAGCAGCTAATGTTAAACTCCAAAGGGTGCGCATTGATCACAATTCAATTTGATTTCATGAGTCTTCGGAAGACACTAAAGCTTCATTAGAATAAGTTTCATTCCCTGGTGAGAAAACCCTTGTAAATGCCACACTGCTAGAACGTTAATAACAGTGGTGCAATTGGGCTTTTGAATTAAAAAAAAAAAACTTCCTTATTAGAACACGATATTTGACAGATGCTATTGCGACTCTCTGAACAAAATTGTATATAATATATCGAATATCGACATTACTCCAACACGACATAAAATCTGCATGTACATGTAAATTAACTGTTCCAATTTTTGTCTATTTATTCAACAAAAAACACCAAATTTTTCAAAATTATTCCTTGGTTATTCCAGCAATATAATTGGCACGCAGTACATATATCAAAAGTTCTATGTTTTTAAGATCTCAATTTATGTAATTTAAATAATTGTATCAATTTTTTATTTTATCTGTGTACTTTTTGAAATAATTTTATTTAATCTATGTACTTTTTAAATGATTGTTTGACTCATTCTACACTGTTTACAAGTTTTTGAATAAGGTATGAACTGTCACAACAAAAAAGGCAAATACATGATTGCAACCGAATGGTGCTTACGCGGTTTTCGAAGAGAATATGATGACGATCAGCGATTCCACTAGTCTATGATTTTACATCTATTCGGAGAGAATTACATGATGTTGTTCAATCGATGAATTAACTCTGTGTGTGTTTTACGCAAACAAAGCTGTGTTTTCTATTTATCTTGATATTATATAAAAATCTTCTGTACGTGTGTGTGCAGTGACTGAACTCCTCCTAAGCGGCTGGGCCGCTTTTGATGAATTTTTTTGTGTGTGTTCAAGTGGATTCGAGAATGGTTTAGATTCACACCTGAATTCTGTAGGTGACTCCACTACTGTTGACGTTGTCGAACGGGACGCTGTCCCGCGAGGCAAAATCGCAATACGGTGGAGCCGAGCGTTGATTACATCGCAAGTAGGGGAAAGTGGGGGAATAACGTCCACTTTAGCAATAAACTGTATTAAAAGTTATTAGTTAAATATTTTGGGCTCAGTAGTTTCAGCCAAATAATAACGTGTCTTTTTCGAGAATCTAGGTGTGACTACATTATTAAAATTATTTTTTTCCCTTTTAGTACATTTCAATAAAAGGTTGACTTTAAAAACTTTTTACCAATATTTTTTTTCCTTGTTTAAAAAATGTTATTCTTGTCATATTTTTCCAATTGTTATTAGTTTACACACTATTGGCTTCGGTCGAATGGCGGGACCTAGTGGTCGGACCAAAATTTCTCGTTTCATAGCCTCCTGAACAGTTTGGCACCATTTTTCATAATGAAACCACAACCTGTATTAGCAAATCCACTATATTGTCGGCAGGGTTTTAGCATTGCGACCCGAGTTTTTTTATGCTTAAGGGACTTGTGTTTGGTGAACTGACCAATTGACAGTAAAGGAAAGCGTAAAAGAGTAGCAGAGAAAATTAAATTAAAGAAACAAAAACTAGTTTTCCTTTCTTATGGAGAATAGAGGGCCGACTGTGTCTAAAATGCCCGGGCCGGTTTCAGATCCCAGTGCGGGCCTGATATATTCTTTAAACAAAAAACAAATGAAATCGTGTATTTAACACACATAGAAGCTCGTGTTTAGTAAATCTGTGTTTTTGCGAAATCTGTGGAATCAGCTTCAGCTTTGACAACCAACAACGGCTGCAAATATGCTGACGAAAAGCCAAACGTAAATTAAACACTTCTTAGCAGTCGCTATGTAATTCAAATAAAAAATATAATACATTTCCAAACGTATTTATCTTTTATTTCACTCAAAAGTCAAAGGTTGTATTTAACTTTCTTCATCTTTCAATTTCTTTAATTTGATCGTCTGTTATAAATAAATATTTATACAATATCAGTCTTTTTTTTTTTCAAACAAAACATTAAAATGCACATACCAATCGTATTATCTTAAAAGAGGTTAGTAAATAATAGTTCAGACGTCAAAGGCACAAGAGCTCTTCTAGCTAGAAAAAAATTGTGAACAATTATTTTTGCTAAAATTTCACCTAGATATTTAAGAAACGTGTTGTGTTTTTCCACTTCGAATGCATAAGACAAGATAATGGGCACAACAATATTTGTATAGTTCGCAACCTGTCACTTTAGGACATAAAAGATCATTAGAAATTTGAAAGCTGACTCATTTTTTAG
>JAVRKA010001089.1:0-27108 GCA_034508555.1 Venustoraphidia nigricollis | reverse complement strand
CGATAGGCATTTCAAAAATAGGTGCCGATAGGCATTTCAGATATAGGTGCCGATAGGCATTTCAGATATAGTTGCCGATTGGCATTTTAAAAATAGGTGTCGATAGGCATTTCAGATATAAATGCCGAAAGGCATTTCAGGTATAGGTGCCGATAGGCATTTCTGATGTGGTTGCTGATAGGCATTTCAAATATAGGTGCTGATAGGCATTCCAGATGTAGTTTCCTATAGGCATTTTTTGAAATTGGTGCCGATAGGCATTTCAGATATAGGTGCCGATAGGGATTTCAGTTATATTTACCGATTGGCATTTTAAAAATAGGTGCCGATAGGCATTTCAGATATAGAAGCCGATAGTTATTTCAAATATAGGTGTCGATAGACATTTCAGATATGGTTGCCGATAGGCATTTCAAATATAGGTGCTGATAAGAATTTCAGATGTAGTTTCCGATAGGCATTTCAAAAATAGGTGCCGATTGGCATTTCAGATATAGGTGCCGATAGGCATTTCAGATATAGTTGCCGATTGGCATTTTAAAAATAGGTTCTAATAGGCATTTCAGATATAGAAGCCAATAGGCATTTCAAATATAGGTGCCGATAGGCATCCCAGATATGGTTGCCGATAGGCATTTCAAATATAGGTGCTGATAGGCATTTCAGATGTAGTTTCCGATAGGCATTTCAAAAATAGGTGCCGATAGGCATTTCAGATATAGTTGCCGATAGGCATTTCAGATATAGTTGCCAATTGGCATTTTAAAAATAAATGCCGATAAGCATTTCAGATATAGAAGCCGATAGGCATTTCTAATATAGGTGCCGATAGGCATTCCAGATATGGTTGCCTATAGGCATTTCAAATATAGGTGCTGATAGGCATTTTAGATGTAGTTTCCGATAGGCATTTCAAAAATTGATGCCGATAGGCATTTCAGATATAGGTGCCGATAGGCATTTCAGATATAGTTGCCGATTGGCATTTAAAAAACAGGTGCCGATAGGCATTTCAGATATAGAAGCCGATAGGTATTTCAAATATAGGAGCAGATAGGCATTTCAGATGTAGTTTCCGAAAGGCATTACAAAAATAGGTGCCGATAGGCATTTCAGATATAGGTGCCGATAGGCATTTCAGATATAGTTGCCGATTGGCATTTTAAAAATAGGTGCCGATAGGCATTTCAGATATAGAAGCCGATAGGCATTTCAAATATAGGTGCCAATAGGCATTCCAGATATGGTTGCCGATAGGCATTTCAAATATAAGTGCTGATAGGCATTTCAGATGTAGTTTCCGATAGGCATTTCAAAAATAGGTACCGATAGGCATTTCAGATATAGGTGTCGATAGGCATTGCAGTTATAGTTGCCAATTGGCATTTTTAAAATAGGTGTCGATAGGCATTTCAGATATAGTTGCCGATTGGCATTTAAAAAACAGGTGCCGATAGGCATTTCAGATATAGAAGCCGATAGGTATTTCAAATATAGGAGCAGATAGGCATTTCAGATGTAGTTTCCGAAAGGCATTACAAAAATAGGTGCCGATAGGCATTTCAGATATAGGTGCCGATAGGCATTTCAGATATAGTTGCCGATTGGCATTTTAAAAATAGGTGCCGATAGGCATTTCAGATATAGAAGCCGATAGGCATTTCAAATATAGGTGCCGATAGGCATTCCAGATATGGTTGCCGATAGGCATTTCAAATATAGGTGCTGATAGGCATTTCAGATGTAGTTTTCGATAGGCATTTCAAAAATAGGTGCCGATAGGCATTTCAGATATTGGTGTCGATAGTCACTTCAGATATAGTTGCCGATAGGCATTTTAAAAATAGGTGCCGATAGGCATTTCAGATATAGAAGCCGATAGGCATTTCAAATATAGATGCCGATAGGCATTTCAGATATGGTTGCCGATAGGCATTCCAAATATAGGTGCTGATAGGCATTTCAGATGTAGTTTCCGATAGGCATTTCAAAAATAGGTGCCGATAGGCATTTCAGATATAGGTGCCGATAGGCATTTCAGATATGGTTGCCGATAGGCATTTCAAATATTGGTGTTGATAGGCATTTCAGATGTAGTTTCCGATAGGCATTTCAAAAATAGGTGCCGATAGGCATTTCAGATATAGGTGCCGATAGGCATTACAGATATAGTTGCCGATTGGCATTTTAAAAATAGGTGCCGATAAACATTTCAGATATAGAAGCCGATAGGCATTTCAGATATAGAAGCCGATAGGCATTTCAAATATAGGTGCCGATAGGCATTCCAGATATGGTTGCCGATAGGCATTTCAAATATAAGTGCTGATAGGCATTTCAGATGTAGTTTCCGATAGGCATTTCAAAAATAGGTACCGATAGGCATTTCAGATATAGGTGCCGATAGGCATTGCAAATATAGTTGCCAATATTCATTTTAAAAATAGGTGTCGATAGGCATTTCAGATATAGAAGCCGATAGGCATTTCAAATATATGTGCCGATAGGCATTCCAGATATGGATGCCGATAGGCATTTCAAATATAGGTGCTGATAGGCATTTAAGATATAGTTGCCGATTGGCATTTTAAAAATAGATGCCGATAGACATTTTAGATGTAGTTTCCAATAGGCTTTTCAAAAATAGGTGCCGATAGGCATTTCAGATATAGGTGCCGATAGGCATATCAGATATAGTCGCCGATAGGCATTTAAAATATAGGTGCCGATAGGCATTTCAAATATAGGTGTCGTTAAGCATTTTAGATATAAATGCCGAAAGGCATTTCAGATATAGGTGCCGATAGGAATTTCTGATGTGGTTGCCGATAGGCATTTCTAATATAGGTGCTGATAGGCATTTCAGATGTAGTTTTCGATAGGCATTTTAAAAATAGGTGCCGATAGGCATTTCAGATATTGGTGCCGATAGGCACTTCAGATATAGTTGCCGATAGGCATTTTAAAAATAGGTGCCGATAGGCATTTCAGATATAGAAGCCGATAGGCATTTCAAATATAGGTGCCGATAGGCATTTCAGATATAGGTGCCGATAGGCATTTCAGATATAGTTGCCGATTGGCATTTTTAAAATAGGTGCCGATAGGCATTTCAGATATAGAAGCCGATAGGCATTTCAAATGTAGGTGCCGATAGGCATTCCAGATTTGGTTGCCGAGTGGCATTTCAAATATAAGTGCTGAAAGGCATTTCAGATGTAGTTTCCGATAGGCATTTCAAAAATTGGTGCCGATAGGCATTTCAGATATAGGTGCCGATAGGCATTTCAGATATAGTTGCCGATTGGCATTTTAAAAATAGGTGCCGATAGGCATTTCAAATATAGGTGCTGATAGGCATTTCAGATGTAATTTCCGATAGGCATTTCAAAAATTGGTGCCGATAGGCATTTCAGATATAGGTGCCGATAGGCATTTCAGATATAGTTGCCGATTAGCATTTCAAAAATAGGTGCCGATAGGCATTTCAGATATAGGTGCCGATAGGCATTACAGACATAGTTGCCGATTGGCATTTAAAAAATAGGTGCCGATAGGCATTTCAGATATAGAAGCCGATAGGCATTTCAAATATAGGTGCCGATAGACATTCCAGATATGGTTGCCGATAGGCATTTCAAATATAGGTGCTGATAGGCATTTCAGATGTAGTTTCCGATAGGTATTTCAAAAATAGGTGCCGATAGGCATTTCAGATATAGAAGCCGATAGGCATTTCAAATATAGGTGCCGATAGGCATTCCAGATATAGTTGCCGATAGGCATTTCAAATATAGGTGCTGATAGGCATTTCAGATGTAGTTTCCGATAGGCATTTCAAAAATTGGTGCCGATAGGCACTTCAGATATAGGTGCCGATAGGCATTTCAGATATAGGTGCCGATAGGCATTTCAGATATAGTTGCCGATTGGCATTTTAAAAATAGGTGCCGATAGGCATTTCAAATATAGAAGCCGATAGGTATTTCAAATATAGGTGTCGATAGGCATTTCAGATATGGTTGCCGATAGGCATTTCAAATATTGGTGTTGATAGGCATTTCAGATGTAGTTTCCGATAGGCATTTCAAAAATAGGTGCCGATAGGCATTTCAGATATAGGTGCCGATAGGCATTACAGATATAGTTGCCGATTGGCATTTTAAAAATAGGTGCCGATAGGCATTTCAGATATAGAAGCCGATAGGCATTTCAAATATAGGTGCCGATAGACATTCCAGATATGGTTGCCGATAGGCATTTCAAATATAGGTGCTGATAGGCATTTCAGATGTAGATTCCGATAGGCATTTCAAAAATAGGTGCCGATAGGCATTTTAGATATAGGTGCCGATAGGCATTTCAGATATAGTTGCCGATTGGCATTTTTAAATAGGTGCCGATAGGCATTTCAGATATAGAAGCCGATAGGCATTTCAAATATAGGTACCGATAGGCATTCCAGTATTGGTTGCCGATAGGCATTTCAAATATAGGTGCTGATAGGCATTTCAGATGTAGTTTCCGATAGGCATTTCAAGAATAGGTGCCGATAGGCATTTCAGATATAGGTGACGATAGGCATTTCAGATATAGTTTCCGATTAGCATTTTAAAAATAGGTGCCGATAGGCATTTCAGGTATAGAAGCCGATAGGTATTTCAAATATAGGTGTCGATAGGCATTTCAGATATGGTTGCCGATAGGCATTTCAAATATAGGTGCTGATAGGCATTTCAGATGTAATTTCCGATGCGCATTTCAAAAATAGGTGCCGTTAGGCATTTCAGATATAGGTGCCGATAGGCATTTCAGATATAGTTGCCGATTGGCATTTTAAAAATAGGTGTCGATAGGCATTTCAGATATAAAAGCCGATAGGTATTTCAAATATAGGTGCCGATAGGCATTCCAGATATGGTTGCCGATAGGCATTTCAAATATAGGTGCTGATAGGCATTCCATATGTAGTTTCCGATAGGCAATTCCAAAATTGGTGCCGATAGGCATTTCAGATATAGGTGCCGATAGGCATTTCAGATATAGTTACCGATTGGCATTTTAAAAATAGGTGCCGATAGGCATTTCAGATATAGAAGCCGATAGGTATTCCAAATGTAGGTGTCAATAGGCATTTCAGATATGGTTGCCGATAGGCGTTTCAAATATAGGTGCTGATAGGCATTTCAGATGTAGTTTCCGACAGGCATTTCAAAAACTGGTGCCGATAGGCATTTCAGATATAGGTGCCGATAGGCATTTCAGATATAGTTGCCGATTGGCATTTTAAAAATAGGTGCCGATAGGCATTTCAGATATAGAAGCCGATAGGCATTTCAAATATAGGTGCCGATAGGCATTCCAGATATGGTTGCCGATAGGCATTTCAAATATAGGTGCTGATACGCATTTCAGATGTAGCTTCCGATAGGCATTTCAAAAATAGGTGCCGATAGGCATTTAAGATATAGGTGCCGATAGGCATTACAGATATTGTTGCCAATTGGCATTTTGTAAAATAGGTGCCGATAGGCATTTCAGATATAGAAGCCGACAGGCATTTCAAATATAGGTGCCGATAGGCATTCCAGATATGGTTGCCGATAGGCATTTCAAATATAGGTGCTGATAGGCATTTTTAATGTAGTTTCCGATAGGCATTTCAAAAATTGATGCCGATAGGCATGTCAGATATAGGTGCCGATAGGCATTTCAGATATAGTTGCCGATTGGCATTTTAAAAACAGGTGCCGATAGGTATTTCAGATATAGAGGCCGATAGTTATTTCAAATATAGGTGGCGATAGGCATTTCAGATATGGTTGCCGATAGGCACTTCAAATATAGGAGCAGATAGGCATTTCAGATGTAGTTTCCGAAAGGCATTTCAAAAATAGGTGCCGATAGGCATTTCAGATATAGGTGCCGGTAGGCATTTCGGATATAGTTGCCGATTAGGCATTTTAAAAATAGGTGCCGATAGGCATTTCAGATATAGAAGCCGATAGGCATTTCAAATATAGGTGCTGATAGGCATTCCAGATATGGTTGCCGATAGGCATTTCAAATATAAGTGCTGATAGGCATTTCAGATGTAGTTTCCGATAGGCATTTCAAAAATAGGTTTCGATAGGCATTTCAGATATAGGTGCCGATAGGCATTTCAGATATAGTTGCCGATTGGCATTTTGAAAATAGGTGCCGATAGGCATTTCAGATATAGAAGCCGATAGGTATTTCAAATATAGGTGTCGATAGGCATTTCAGATATGGTTGCCGATAGACATTTCAAATATAGGTGCTGATAGGCATTTCAGATGTAGTTTCCGATAGGCAATTAAAAAAATAGGTGCCGATAGGCATTTCAGATATAGGTGCCGATAGGCATTTCAGATATAGTTGCCGATTGGCATTTTAAAAATAGGTGCCGATAGGCATTTCAGATATAGAAGCCGATAGGCATTCCAAATATAGGTGCCGATAGGCATTCCAGATATGGTTGCCGATAGGCATTTCAAATATAGGTGCTGATAGGCATTTTAGATGTAGTTTCCGATAGGCATTTCAAAAATAGGTGCCGATAGGCATTTTAGATATATGTGCCGATAGGCATTTCAGATGTAGTTGCCGATTGGCATTTTAAAAATAGGTGCCGATAGGCATTTCAGATATAGAAGCCGATATGCATTTCAAATATAGGTGCCGATAGGCATTCCAGATATGGTTGCCGATAGGCATTTCAAATATAGGTGCTGATAGGCATTTCAGATGTAATTTCCGATAGGCATTTCAAAAATAGGTGCCGATAGGCATTTCAGATATAGGTGCCGATAGGCATTTCAGATATAGTTGCCGATTGGCATTTTAAAAATAAATGCCGATGGGCATTTCAGATATAGAAGCCGATAGGCATTTCAAATATAGGTGCCGATAGACATTCCAGATATGGTTGCCGATAGGCATTTCAAATATAGGTGCTGATAGGCATTTCAGATGTGTTTCCGATAGGCATTTCAAAAATTGGTGCCGATAGGCATTTCAGATATAGGTGCCGATAGGCATTTCAGATATAGTTGCCGATTGGCATTTTTAAAATAGGTGCCGATAGGCATTTCAGATATAGAAGCCGATAGGCATTTCAAATGTAGGTGCCGATAGGCATTCCAGATATGGTTGCCGAGTGGCATTTCAAATATAAGTGCTGAAAGGCATTTCAGATGTAGTTTCCGATAAGCATTTCAAAAATTGGTGCCGATAAGCATTTCAGATATAGGTGCCGATAGGCATTTCAGATATAGTTGCCGATTGGCATTTTAAAAATAAGTGCCGATAGGCATTTCAAATATAGGTGCTGATAGGCATTTAAGATGTAGTTTCCGATAGGCATTTTAAAAATTGGTGCCGATAGGCATTTCAGATATAGGTGCCGATAGGCATTTCAGATATAGTTGCCGATTGGCATTTCAAAAAAAAGGTGCCGATAGGCATTTCAGATATAGAAGCCGATAGGCATTTCAAATATAGGTGCCGATAGACATTCCAGATATGGTTGCCGATAGGCATTTCAAATATAGGTGCTGATAGGCATTTCAGATGTAGTTTCCGATAGGCATTTCAAAAATAGGTGCCGATAGGCATTTCAGATATAGGTGCCGATAGGCATTACAGATATAGTTGCCGATTGGCATTTTAAAAATAGGTGCCGATAGGCATTTCAGATATAGAAGCCGATAGGCATTTCAAATATATGTGCCGATAGACATTCCAGATATGGTTGCCGATAGGCATTCCAAATATAGGTGCTGATAGGCATTTCAGATGCAGTTTCCGATAGGCATTTCAAAAATAGGTGCCGATAGGCATTTCAGATATAGAAGCCGATAGGCATTTCAAATATAGGTGCCGATAGGCATTCCAGATATAGTTGCCGATAGGCATTTCAAATATAGGTGCTGATAGGCATTTCAGATGTAGTTTCCAATAGGCATTTCAAAAATTGGTGCCGATAGTCATTTCAGATATAGGTGCCGATAGGCATTTCAGATATAGGTGCCGATAGGCATTTCAGATATAGTTGCCGATTGGCATTTTAAAAATAGGTGCCGATAGGCATTTCAAATATAGAAGCCGATAGGTATTTCAAATATAGGTGTCGATAGGCATTTCAGATATGGTTGCCGATAGGCATTTCAAATATTGGTGTTGATAGGCATTTCAGATGTAGTTTCCGATAGGCATTTCAAAAATAGGTGCCGATAGGCATTTCAGATATAGGTGCCGATAGGCATTACAGATATAGTTGCCGATTGGCATTTTAAAAATAGGTGCCGATAGGCATTTCAGATATAGAAGCCGATAGGCATTTCAAATATAGGTGCCGATAGACATTCCAGATATGGTTGCCGATAGGCATTTCAAATATAGGTGCTGATAGGAATTTCAGATGTAGTTTCCGATAGGCATTTAAAAAATAGGTGCCGATAGGCATTTTAGATATAAGTGCCGATAGGCATTTCAGATATAGTTGCCGATTGGCATTTCTAAATAGGTGCCGATAGGCATTTCAGATATAGAAGCCGATAGGCATTTCAAATATAGGTGCCGATAGGCATTCCAGTATTGGTTGCCGATAGGCATTTCAAATATAGGTGCTGATAGGCATTTCAGATGTAGTTTCCGATAGGCATTTCAAAAATAGGTGTTGATAGGCATTTCAGATATAGGTGCCGATAGGCATTTCAGATATAGTTTCCGATTAGCATTTTCAAATAGGTGCCGATAGGCATTTCAGATATAGAAGCCGATAGGTATTTCAAATATAGGTGTCGATAGGCATTTCAGATATGGTTGCCGATAGGCATTTCAAATATAGGTGCTGATAGGCATTTCAGATGTAGTTTCCGATGCGCATTTCAAAAATAGGTGCCGATAGGCATTTCAGATATAGGTGCCGATAGGCATTTCAGATATAGTTGCCGATTGGCATTTTAAAATCAGGTGTCGATAGGCATTTCAGATATAGAAGCCGATAGGCATTTCAAATATAGGTGCCGATAGGCATTCCAGATATGGTTGTTGATAGGCATTTCAAATATAGGTGCTGATAGGCATTCCATATGTAGTTTCCGATAGGCATTTCAAAAATTGGTGTCGATAGGCATTTCAGATATAGAAGCCGATAGGTATTTCAAATATAGGTGTCAATAGGCATTTCAGATATGGTTGCCGATAGTCGTTTCAAATATAGGTGCTGATAGGCATTTCAGATGTAGTTTCCGACAGGCATTTCAAAAACTGGTACCGATAGGCATTTCAGATATAGGTGCCGATAGGCATTTCAGATATAGTTGCCGATAGGTATTTCAAATATAGGTGTCAATAGGCATTTCAGATATGGTTGCCGATAGGCGTTTCAAATATAGGTGCTGATAGGCATTTCAGATGTAGTTTCCGACAGGCATTTCAAAAACTGGTACCGATAGGCATTTCAGATATAGGTGCCGATAGGCATTTCAGATATAGTTACCGATTGGCATTTTAAAAATAGGTGCCGATAGGCATTTCAGATATAGAAGCCGATAGGTATTTCAAATATAGGTGTCAATAGGCATTTCAGATATGGTTGCCGATAGGCGTTTCAAATATAGGTGCTGATAGGCATTTCAGATGTAGTTTCCGACAGGCATTTCAAAAACTGGTACCGATAGGCATTTCCGATATAGGTGCCGATAGGCATTTCAGATATAGTTGCCGATTGGCATTTTAAAAATAGGTGCCGATAGGCATTTTAGATATAGAAGCCGATAGGCATTTCAAATATAGGTGCCGATAGGCATTCCAGATATGGTTGCCGATAGGCATTTCAAATATAGGTGCTGATAGGCATTTCAGATGTAGCTTCCGATAGGCATTTCAAAAATAGGTGCCGATAGGCATTTCAGATATAGGTGCCGATAGGCATTTCAGATATTGTTGCCAATTGGCATTTTGTAAAATAGGTGCCGATAGGCATTTGAGATAGAGAAGCCGACAGGCATTTCAAATATAGGTGCCGATAGGCATTCCAGATATGGTTGCCGATAGGCATTTCAAATATAGGTGCTGATAGGCATTTTTAATGTAGTTTCCGATAGGCATTTCAAAAATTGATGCCGATAGGCATGTCAGATATAGGTGCCGATAGGCATTTCAGATATAGTTGCCAAATTGGCATTTTAAAAACAGGTGCCGATAGGTATTTCAGATATAGAGGCCGATAGGTATTTCAAATATAGGTGGCGATAGGCATTTCAGATATGGTTGCCGATAGGCATTTCAGATATAGGAGCAGATAGGCATATCAGATGTAGTTTCCGAAAGGCATTTCAAAAATAGGTGCCGATAGGCATTTCAGATATTGGTGCCGATAGGCACTTCAGATATAGTTGCCGATAGGCATTTTAAAAATAGGTGCCGATAGGCATTTCAGATATAGAAGCCGATAGGCATTTCAAATATAGGTGCCGATAGGCATTCCAGATATGGTTGCCGATAGGCATTCCAAATATAGGTGCTGATAGGCATTTCAGATGTAGTTTCCGATAGGCATTTCAAAAATAGGTGCCGATAGGCATTTCAGATATAGGTGCCGATAGGCATTTCAGATATAGTTGCCGATTGGCATTTTTAAAATAGGTGCCGATAGGCATTTCAGATATAGAAGCCGATAGGCATTTCAAATGTAGGTGCCGATAGGCATTCCAGATATGGTTGCCGAGTGGCATTTCAAATATAAGTGCTGAAAGGCATTTCAGATGTAGATTCCGATAGGCATTTCAAAAATTGGTGCCGATAGGCATTTCAGATATAGGTGCCGATAGGCATTTCAGATATAGTTGCCGATTGGCATTTTAAAAATAGGTGCCGATAGGCATTTCAAATATAGGTGCTGATAGGCATTTCAGATGTAGTTTCCGATAGGCATTTCAAAAATTGGTGCCGATAGGCATTTCAGATATAGGTGCCGATAGGCATTTCAGATATAGTTGCCGATTGGCATTTTAAAAAAAGGTGCCGATAGGCATTTCAGATATAGAAGCCGATAGGCAATTCAAATATAGGTGCCGATAGACATTCCAGATATGGTTGCCGATAGGCATTTCAAAAATAGGTGCTGATAGGCATTTCAGATGTAGTTTCCGATAGGCATTTCAAAAATTGGTGCCGATAGGCATTTCAGATATAGGTGCCGATAGGCATTACAGATATAGTTGCCGATTGGCATTTTAAAAATAGGTGCCGATAGGCATTTCAGATATAGAAGCCGATAGGCATTTCAAATATAGGTGCCGATAGACATTCCAGATATGGTTGCCGATAGGCATTTCAAATATAGGTGCTGATAGGCATTTCAGATGTAGTTTCCGATAGGCATTAAAAAAATTGGTGCCGATAGGCATTTCAGATATAGGTGCCGATAGGCATTTCAGATATAGGTGCCGATAGGCATTTCAGATATAGTTGCCGATTGGCATTTTAAAAATAGGTGCCGATAGGCATTTCAAATATAGAAGCCGATAGGTATTTCAAATATAGTTGTAGATAGGCATTTCAGATATGGTTGCCGATAGGCATTTCAAATATTGGTGTTGATAGGCATTTCAGATGTAGTTTCCGATAGGCATTTCAAAAATAGGTGCCGATAGGCATTTTAGATATATGTGCCGATAGGCATTTCAGATGTAGTTGCCGATTGGCATTTTAAAAATAGGTGCCGATAGGCATTTCAGATATGGAAGCCGATAGGCATT
This sequence comes from Venustoraphidia nigricollis, assembly GCA_034508555.1. NCBI lineage: Eukaryota > Metazoa > Arthropoda > Insecta > Raphidioptera > Raphidiidae > Venustoraphidia > Venustoraphidia nigricollis. The sequence goes on along the minus strand of JAVRKA010001089.1, from coordinate 15,319 downwards.
TCAAATATGGGTGCCGATAGACATCCCAGATATGGTTGCCGATAGGCATTTCAAATATAGGTGCTGATAGGCATTTCAGATGTAGTTTCCGATAGGCATTTCAAAAATAGGTGCTGATAGGCATTTTAGAAAAAGGTGCCGATAGGCATTTCAGATATAGTTGCCGATTGGCATTTTTAAATAGGTGCCGATAGGCATTTCAGATATAGAAGCCGATAGGTATTTCAAATATAGGTGTCGATAGGCATTTCAGATATGGTTGCCGATAGGCATTTCAAATATAGGTGCTGATAGGCATTTCAGATGTAGTTTCCGATGCGCATTTCAAAAATAGGTGCCGATAGGCATTTCAGATATAGCTGCCGATAGGCATTTCAGATATAGTTGCCGATTGGCATTTTAGAAATAGGTGTCGATAGGCATTTCAGATATAGAAGCCGATAGGCATTTTAAATATAGGTGCCGATAGGCATTCCAGATATGGTTGCCGATAGGCATTTCAAATATAGGTGCTGATAGGCATTCCATATGTAGTTTCCGATAGGCATTTCTAAAATTGGTGCCGATAGGCATTTCAGATATAGGTGCCGATAGGCATTTCAGATATATTTACCGATTGGCATTTTAAAAATAGGTGCCGATAGGCATTTCAGATATAGAAGCCGATAGGCATTTCAAATACGGGTGCCGATAGGCATTCCAGATATTGTTGCCGATAGGCATTTCAAATATAGGTGCTGATTGGCATTTCAGATGTAGCTTCCGATAGGTATTTCAAAAATAGGTGCCGATAGGCATTTCAGATATAGGTGCCGATAGGCATTTCAGATATTGTTGCCAATTGGCATTTTGTAAAATAGGTGCCGATAGGCATTTCAGATATAGAAGCCGACAGACATTTCAAATATAGGTGCCGATAGGCATTCCAGATATGGTTGCCGATAGGCATTTCAAATATAGGTGCTGATAGGCATTTTTAATGTAGTTTCCGATAGGCATTTCAAAAATAGGTGCCGATAGGCATTTCAGATATAGGTGCCGATAGGCATTTCAGATATTGTTGCCAATTGGCATTTTGTAAAATAGGTGCCGATAGGCATTTCAGATATAGAAGCCGACAGGCATTTCAAATATAGGTGCCGATAGGCATTCGAGATATGGTTGCCGATAGGCATTTCAAATATAGGTGCTGATAGGCATTTTTAATTTAGTTTCCGATAGGCATTTCAAAAATTGATGCCGATAGGCATGTCAGATATAGGTGCCGATAGGCATTTCAGATATAGTTGCCGATTGGCATTTTAAAAACAGGTGCCGATAGGTATTTCAGATATAGAGGCCGATAGGTATTTCAAATATAGGTGGCGATAGGCATTTTAGATATGGTTGCCGATAGGCATTTCAAATATAGGAGCAGATAGGCATTTCAGATGTAGTTTCCGAAAGGCATTTCAAAAATAGGTGCCGATAGGCATTTCAGATATAGGTGCCGGTAGGCATTTCGGATATAGTTGCCGATTGGCATTTTAAAAATAGGTGCCGATAGGCATTTCAGATATGGTTGCCGATAGGCATTTCAAATATAGGTGCTGATAGGCATTTCAGATGTAGTTTCCGATAGGCAATTAAAAAAATAGGTGCCGATAGGCATTTCAGATATAGGTGCCGATAGGCATTTCAGATATATTTGCCGATTGACATTTTAAAAATAGGTGCCGATAGGCATTTTAGATGTAGTTTCCAATAGGCATTTCAAAAATAGGTGCCGATAGGCATTTCAGATATAGGTGCCGATAGGCATATCAGATATAGTTTCCGATTGGCATTTTAAAAATAGGTGCCGATAGGCATTTCAGATATAGAAGCCGACAGGCATTTCAAATATAGGTGCCGATAGGCATTCCAGATATAATTGCCGATAGGCATTTCAAATATAGGTGCTGATAGGCATTTCAGATGCAGTTTCCGATAGGCATTTCAAAAATAGGTGCCGATAGACATTTCAGATATATGTGCCGATAGGCATTTCAGATATAGTTGCCGATTGGCATTTTAAAAATAGGTGCCGATAGGCATTTCAGATATAGAAGCCGATATGCATTTCAAATATAGGTGCCGATAGGCATTCTAGATATGGTTGCCGATAGGCATTTCAAATATAGGTGCTGATAGGCATTTCAGATGCAATTTCCGATATGCATTTCAAAAATAGGTGCCGATAGGCATTTCAGATATAGGTGCCGATAGGCATTTCAGATATAGTTGCCGATTGGCATTTTAAAAATAGATGCCGATGGACATTTCAGATATAGAAGCCGATAGGCATTTCAAATATAGGTGCCGATAGACATTCCAGATATGGTTGCCGATAGGCATTTCAAATATAGGTGCTGATAGGCATTTCAGATGTAGTTTCCGATGCGCATTTCAAAAATAGGTGCCGATAGGCATTTCAGATATAGGTGCCGATAGGCATTTCAGATATAGTTGCCGATTGGCATTTTAGAAATAGGTGTCGATAGGCATTTCAGATATAGAAGCCGATAGGCATTTTAAATATAGGTGCCGATAGGCATTCCAGATATGGTTGCCGATAGGCATTTCAAATATAGGTGCTGATAGGCATTCCATATGTAGTTTCCGATAGGCATTTCTAAAATTGGTGCCGATAGGCATTTCAGATATAGGTGCCGATAGGCATTTCAGATATATTTACCGATTGGCATTTTAAAAATAGGTGCCGATAGGCATTTCAGATATAGAAGCCGATAGGCATTTCAAATACGGGTGCCGATAGGCATTCCAGATATTGTTGCCGATAGGCATTTCAAATATAGGTGCTGATTGGCATTTCAGATGTGGCTTCCGATAGGCATTTCAAAAATAGGTGCCGATAGGCATTTCAGATATAGGTGCCGATAGGCATTTCAGATATTGTTGCCAATTGGCATTTTGTAAAATAGGTGCCGATAGGCATTTCAGATATAGAAGCCGACAGACATTTCAAATATAGGTGCCGATAGGCATTCCAGATATGGTTGCCGATAGGCATTTCAAATATAGGTGCTGATAGGCATTTTTAATGTAGTTTCCGATAGGCATTTCAAAAATAGGTGCCGATAGGCATTTCAGATATAGGTGCCGATAGGCATTTCAGATATTGTTGCCAATTGGCATTTTGTAAAATAGGTGCCGATAGGCATTTCAGATATAGAAGCCGACAGGCATTTCAAATATAGGTGCCGATAGGCATTCGAGATATGGTTGCCGATAGGCATTTCAAATATAGGTGCTGATAGGCATTTTTAATGTAGTTTCCGATAGGCATTTCAAAAATTGATGCCGATAGGCATGTCAGATATAGGTGCCGATAGGCATTTCAGATATAGTTGCCGATTGGCATTTTAAAAACAGGTGCCGATAGGTATTTCAGATATAGAGGCCGATAGGTATTTCAAATATAGGTGGCGATAGGCATTTTAGATATGGTTGCCGATAGGCATTTCAAATATAGGAGCAGATAGGCATTTCAGATGTAGTTTCCGAAAGGCATTTCAAAAATAGGTGCCGATAGGCATTTCAGATATAGGTGCCGGTAGGCATTTCGGATATAGTTGCCGATTGGCATTTTAAAAATAGGTGCCGATAGGCATTTCAGATATGGTTGCCGATAGGCATTTCAAATATAGGTGCTGATAGGCATTTCAGATGTAGTTTCCGATAGGCAATTAAAAAAATAGGTGCCGATAGGCATTTCAGATATAGGTGCCGATAGGCATTTCAGATATATTTGCCGATTGACATTTTAAAAATAGGTGCCGATAGGCATTTTAGATGTAGTTTCCAATAGGCATTTCAAAAATAGGTGCCGATAGGCATTTCAGATATAGGTGCCGATAGGCATATCAGATATAGTTTCCGATTGGCATTTTAAAAATAGGTGCCGATAGGCATTTAAGATATAGAAGCCGACAGGCATTTCAAATATAGGTGCCGATAGGCATTCCAGATATAATTGCCGATAGGCATTTCAAATATAGGTGCTGATAGGCATTTCAGATGCAGTTTCCGATAGGCATTTCAAAAATAGGTGCCGATAGACATTTCAGATATATGTGCCGATAGGCATTTCAGATATAGTTGCCGATTGGCATTTTAAAAATAGGTGCCGATAGGCATTTCAGATATAGAAGCCGATATGCATTTCAAATATAGGTGCCGATAGGCATTCTAGATATGGTTGCCGATAGGCATTTCAAATATAGGTGCTGATAGGCATTTCAGATGCAATTTCCGATATGCATTTCAAAAATAGGTGCCGATAGGCATTTCAGATATAGGTGCCGATAGGCATTTCAGATATAGTTGCCGATTGGCATTTTAAAAATAGATGCCGATGGACATTTCAGATATAGAAGCCGATAGGCATTTCAAATATAGGTGCCGATAGACATTCCAGATATGGTTGCCGATAGGCATTTCAAATATAGGTGCTGATAGGCAATTCAGATGTAGTTTCCGATAGGCATTTAAAAAATAGGTGCCGATAGGCATTTTAGATATAAGTGCCGATAGGCATTTCAGATATAGTTGCCGATTGGCATTTCTAAATAGGTGCCGATAGGCATTTCAGATATAGAAGCCGATAGGCATTTCAAATATAGCTGCCGATAGGCATTCCAGTATTGGTTGCCGATAGGCATTTCAAATATAGGTGCTGATAGGCATTTCAGATGTAGTTTCCGATAGGCATTTCAAAAATAGGTGTTGATAGGCATTTCAGATATAGGTGCCGATAGGCATTTCAGATATAGTTTCCGATTAGCATTTTCAAATAGGTGCCGATAGGCATTTCAGATATAGAAGCCGATAGGTATTTCAAATATAGGTGTCGATAGGCATTTCAGATATGGTTGCCGATAGGCATTTCAAATATAGGTGCTGATAGGCATTTCAGATGTAGTTTCCGATGCGCATTTCAAAAATAGGTGCCGATAGGCATTTCAGATATAGGTGCCGATAGGCATTTCAGATATAGTTGCCGATTGGCATTTTAAAATCAGGTGTCGATAGGCATTTCAGATATAGAAGCCGATAGGCATTTCAAATATAGGTGCCGATAGGCATTCCAGATATGGTTGTTGATAGGCATTTCAAATATAGGTGCTGATAGGCATTCCATATGTAGTTTCCGATAGGCATTTCAAAAATTGGTGTCGATAGGCATTTCAGATATAGAAGCCGATAGGTATTTCAAATATAGGTGTCAATAGGCATTTCAGATATGGTTGCCGATAGGCGTTTCAAATATAGGTGCTGATAGGCATTTCAGATGTAGTTTCCGACAGGCATTTCAAAAACTGGTACCGATAGGCATTTCAGATATAGGTGCCGATAGGCATTTCAGATATAGTTGCCGATAGGTATTTCAAATATAGGTGTCAATAGGCATTTCAGATATGGTTGCCGATAGGCGTTTCAAATATAGGTGCTGATAGGCATTTCAGATGTAGTTTCCGACAGGCATTTCAAAAACTGGTACCGATAGGCATTTCAGATATAGGTGCCGATAGGCATTTCAGATATAGTTACCGATTGGCATTTTAAAAATAGGTGCCGATAGGCATTTCAGATATAGAAGCCGATAGGTATTTCAAATATAGGTGTCAATAGGCATTTCAGATATGGTTGCCGATAGGCGTTTCAAATATAGGTGCTGATAGGCATTTCAGATGTAGTTTCCGACAGGCATTTCAAAAACTGGTACCGATAGGCATTTCAGATATAGGTGCCGATAGGCATTTCAGATATAGTTGCCGATTGGCATTTTAAAAATAGGTGCCGATAGGCATTTTAGATATAGAAGCCGATAGGCATTTCAAATATAGGTGCCGATAGGCATTCCAGATATGGTTGCCGATAGGCATTTCAAATATAGGTGCTGATAGGCATTTCAGATGTAGCTTCCGATAGGCATTTCAAAAATAGGTGCCGATAGGCATTTCAGATATAGGTGCCGATAGGCATTTCAGATATTGTTGCCAATTGGCATTTTGTAAAATAGGTGCCGATAGGCATTTGAGATAGAGAAGCCGACAGGCATTTCAAATATAGGTGCCGATAGGCATTCCAGATATGGTTGCCGATAGGCATTTCAAATATAGGTGCTGATAGGCATTTTTAATGTAGTTTCCGATAGGCATTTCAAAAATTGATGCCGATAGGCATGTCAGATATAGGTGCCGATAGGCATTTCAGATATAGTTGCCAAATTGGCATTTTAAAAACAGGTGCCGATAGGTATTTCAGATATAGAGGCCGATAGGTATTTCAAATATAGGTGGCGATAGGCATTTCAGATATGGTTGCCGATAGGCATTTCAAATATAGGAGCAGATAGGCATATCAGATGTAGTTTCCGAAAGGCATTTCAAAAATAGGTGCCGATAGGCATTTCAGATATAGGTGCCGGTAGGCATTTCGGATATAGTTGCCGATTGGCATTTTAAAAATATGTGCCGATAGGCATTTCAGATATAGAAGCCGATAGGCATTTCAAATATAGGTGCTGATAGGCATTCCAGATATGGTTGCCGATAGGCAATTCAAATATAAGTGCTGATAGGCATTTCAGATGTAGTTTCCGATAGGCATTTCAAAAATAGGTTTCGATAGGCATTTCAGATATAGGTGCCGATTGGCATTTCAGATATAGTTGCCGATTGGCATTTTGAAAATAGGTGCCGATAGGCATTTCAGATATAGAAGCCGATAGGCATTTCAAATATAGGTGCCGATAGGCATTCCAGATATGGTTGCCGATAGGCATTTCAGATATAGTTGCCGATTGGCATTTTAAAAATAGGTGCCGATAGGCTTTTCAGATATAGAAGCCGATAGGTATTTCAAATATAGGTGTCGATAGGCATTTCAGATATGGTTGCCGATAGGCATTTCAAATATAGGTGCTGATAGGCATTTCAGATGTAGTTTCCGATAGGCATTTCAAAAATAGGTTTCGATAGGCATTTCAAATATAGGTGCCGATAAGCATTCAAGATATGGTTGCCGATAGGCATTTCAAATATAGGTGCTGATAGGCATTTCAGATGTAGTTTCCGATAGGCATTTCAAATATTGGTGCTGATAGGCATTTCAGATATAGGTGCCGATAGGCATTTCAGATATAGTTGCCGATTGGCATTTTAAAAATAGGTGCCGATAGGCATTTCAGATATAGAAGCCGATAGGTATTTCAAATATAGGTGTCGATAGGCATTTCAGATATGGTTGCCGATAGGCATTTCAAATATAGGTGCTGATAGGCATTTCAGATGTAGTTTCCGATAGGCATTTCAAAAATAGGTGCCGATAGGCAGTTCAGATATAGGTGCCGATTGGCATTTCAGATATAGTTGCCGATTGGCATTTTAAAAATAGGTGTCGATAGGCATTTCAGATATAAATGCCGAAAGGCATTTCAGGTATAGGTGCCGATAGGCATTTCTGATGTGGTTGCTGATAGGCATTTCAAATATAGGTGCTGATAGGCATTCCAGATGTAGTTTCCGATAGGCATTTTTTGAAATTGGTGCCGATAGGCATTTCAGATATAGGTGCCGTTAGGCATTTCAGATATATTTACCGATTGGCATTTTAAAAATAGGTGCCGATAGGCATTTCAGATATAGAAGCCGATAGGTATTTCAAATATAGGTGTCGATAGACATTTCAGATATGGTTGCCGATAGGCATTTCAAATATAGATGCTGATAAGAATTTCAGATGTAGTTTCCGATAGGCATTTCAAAAATAGGTGCCGATAGGCATTTCAGATATAGGTGCCGATAGGCATTTCAGATATAGTTGCCGATTGGCATTTTAAAAATAGGTGCCGTTAGGCATTTCAGATATAGAAGCCAATAGGCATTTCAAATATAGGTGCCGATAGGCATCCCAGATATGGTTGCCGATAGGCATTTCAAATATAGGTGCTGATAGGCATTTCAGATGTAGTTTCCGATAGGCATTTCAAAAATAGGTGCCGATAGACATTTCAAATATAGTTGCCGATAGGCATTTCAGATATAGTTGCCAATTGGCATTTTAAAAATAAGTGCCGATAGGCATTTCAGATATAGAAGCCGATAGGCATTTCTAATATAGGTGCCGATAGGCATTCCAGATATGGTTGCCTATAGGCATTTCAAATATAGGTGCTGATAGGCATTTTAGATGTAGTTTCCGATAGGCATTTCAAAAATTGATGCCGATAGGCATTTCAGATATAGGTGCCGATAGGCATTTCAGATATAGTTGCCGATTGGCATTTTAAAAAAAGGTGCCGATAGGCATTTCAGATATAGAAGCCGATAGGTATTTCAAATATAGGAGCAGATAGGCATTTCAGATGTAGTTTCCGAAAGGCATTACAAAAATAGGTGCCGATAGGCATTTCAGATATAGGTGCCGATAGGCATTTCAGATATAGTTGCCGATTGGCATTTTAAAAATATGTGCCGATAGGCATTTCAGATATAGAAGCCGATAGGCATTTCAAATATAGGTGCCAATAGGCATTCCAGATATGGTTGCCGATAGGCATTTCAAATATAAGTGCTGATAGGCATTTCAGATGTAGTTTCCGATAGGCATTTCAAAAATAGGTACCGATAGGCATTTCAGATATAGGTGCCGATAGGCATTGCAGATATAGTTGCCAATTGGCATTTTTAAAATAGGTGTCGATAGGCATTTCAGATATAGGTGCCGATAGGCATTACAGATATAGTTGCCGATTGGCATTTTAAAAATAGGTGCCGATAAACATTTCAGATATAGAAGCCGATAGGCATTTCAGATATAGAAGCCGATAGGCATTTCAAATATAGGTGCCGATAGGCATTCCAGATATGGTTGCCGATAGGCATTTCAAATATAAGTGCTGATGGGCATTTCAGATGTAGTTTCCTATAGGCATTTCAAAAATAGGTGCCGATAGGCATTTCAGATATTGGTGCCGATAGGCACTTCAGATATAGTTGCCGATAGGCATTTTAAAAATAGTTGCCGATAGGCATTTCAGATATAGAAGCCGATAGGCATTTCAAATATAGGTGCCGATAGGCATTCCAGATATGGTTGCCGATAGGCATTCCAAATATAGGTGCTGATAGGCATTTCAGATGTAGTTTCCGATAGGCATTTCAAAAATAGGTGCCGATAGGCATTTCAGATATAGGTGCCGATAGGCATTTCAGATATGGTTGCCGATAGGCATTTCAAATATTGGTGTTGATAGGCATTTCAGATGTAGTTTCCGATAGGCATTTCAAAAATAGGTGCCGATAGGCATTTCAGATATAGGTGCCGATAGGCATTACAGATATAGTTGCCGATTGGCATTTTAAAAATAGGTGCCGATAAACATTTCAGATATAGAAGCCGATAGGCATTTCAGATATAGAAGCCGATAGGCATTTCAAATATAGGTGCCGATAGGCATTCCAGATATGGTTGCCGATAGGCATTTCAAATATAAGTGCTGATGGGCATTTCAGATGTAGTTTCCTATAGGCATTTCAAAAATAGGTACCGATAGGCATTTCAGATATAGGTGCCTATAGGCATTGCAGATATAGTTGCCAATTGGCATTTTAAAAATAGGTGTCGATAGGCATTTCAGATATAGAAGCCGATAGGCATTTCAAATATATGTGCCGATAGGCATTCCAGATATGGTTGCCGATAGGCATTTCAAATATAGGTGCTGATAGGCATTTAAGATATAGCTGCCGATTGGCATTTTAAAAATAGATGCCGATAGGCATTTTAGATGTAGTTTCCAATAGGCATTACAAAAATAGGTGCCGATAGGCATTTCAGATATAGGTGCCGATAGGCATATCATATATAGTTGCCGATAGGCATTTAAAATATAGGTGCCGATAGGCATTTCAAATATAGGTGTCGATAAGCATTTTAGATATAAATGCCGAAAGGCATTTCAGATATAGGTGCCGATAGGAATTTCTGATGTGGTTGCCGATAGGCATTTCTAATATAGGTGCTGAAAGGCATTTCAGATGTAGTTTTCGATAGGCATTTCAAAAATAGGTGCCGATAGGCATTTCAGATATTGGTGCCGATAGGCACTTCAGATATAGTTGCCGATAGGCATTTTAAAAATAGGTGCCGATAGGCATTTCAGATATAGAAGCCGATAGGCATTTCAAATATAGGTGCCGATAGGCATTCCAGATATGGTTGCCGATAGGCATTCCAAATATAGGTGCTGATAGGCATTTCCAGATGTAGTTTCCGATAGGCATTTCAAAAATAGGTGCCGATAGGCATTTCAGATATAGGTGCCGATAGGCATTTCAGATATAGTTGCCGATTGGCATTTTTAAAATAGGTGCCGATAGGCATTTCAGATATAGAAGCCGATAGGCATTTCAAATGTAGGTGCCGATAGGCATTCCAGATATGGTTGCCGAGTGGCATTTCAAATATAAGTGCTGAAAGGCATTTCAGATGTAGATTCCGATAGGCATTTCAAAAATTGTGCCGATAGGCATTTCAGATATAGGTGCCGATAGGCATTTCAGATATAGTTGCCGATTGGCATTTTAAAAATAGGTGCCGATAGGCATTTCAAATATAGGTGCTGATAGGCATTTCAGATGTAGTTTCCGATAGGCATTTCAAAAATTGGTGCCGATAGGCATTTCAGATATAGGTGCCGATAGGCATTTCAGATATAGTTGCCGATTGGCATTTTAAAAAAAGGTGCCGATAGGCATTTCAGATATAGAAGCCGATAGGCATTTCAAATATAGGTGCCGATAGACATTCCAGATATGGTTGCCGATAGGCATTTCAAAAATAGGTGCTGATAGGCATTTCAGATGTAGTTTTCCGATAGGCATTTCAAAATTGGTGCCGATAGGCATTTCAGATATAGGTGCCGATAGGCATTACAGATATAGTTGCCGATTGGCATTTTAAAAATAGGTGCCGATAGGCATTTCAGATATAGAAGCCGATAGGCATTTCAAATATAGGTGCCGATAGACATTCCAGATATGGTTGCCGATAGGCATTTCAAATATAGGTGCTGATAGGCATTTCAGATGTAGTTTCCGATAGGCATTAAAAAAATTGGTGCCGATAGGCATTTCAGATATAGGTGCCGATAGGCATTTCAGATATAGGTGCCGATAGGCATTTCAGATATAGTTGCCGATTGGCATTTTAAAAATAGGTGCCGATAGGCATTTCAAATATAGAAGCCGATAGGTATTTCAAATATAGTTGTAGATAGGCATTTTCAGATATGGTTGCCGATAGGCATTTCAAATATTGGTGTTGATAGGCATTTCAGATGTAGTTTCCGATAGGCATTTCAAAAATAGGTGCCGATAGGCATTTTAGATATATGTGCGATAGGCATTTCAGATGTAGTTGCCGATTGGCATTTTAAAAATAGGTGCCGATAGGCATTTCAGATATGGAAGCCGATAGGCATTTCAAATATGGGTGCCGATAGACATCCCAGATATGGTTGCCGATAGGCATTTCAAATAAAGGTGCTGATAGGCATTTCAGATGTAGTTTCCGATAGGCATTTCAAAAATAGGTGCTGATAGGCATTTTAGAAAAGGTGCCGATAGGCATTTCAGATATAGTTGCCGATTGGCATTTTTAAATAGGTGCCGATAGGCATTTCAGATATCGAAGCCGATAGGTATTTCAATATAGGTGTCGATAGGCATTTCAGATATGGTTGCCGATAGGCATTTCAAATATAGGTGCTGATAGGCATTTCAGATGTAGTTTCCGATGCGCATTTCAAAAATAGGTGCCGATAGGCATTTCAGATATAGCTGCCGATAGGCATTTCAGATATAGTTGCCGATTGGCATTTTAGAAATAGGTGTCGATAGGCATTTCAGATATAGAAGCCGATAGGCATTTCAAATATAGGTGCCGATAGGCATTCCAGATATGGTTGCCGATAGGCATTTCAAATATAGGTGCTGATAGGCATTCCATATGTAGTTTCCGATAGGCATTTCTAAAATTGGTGCCGATAGGCATTTCAGATATAGGTGCCGATAGGCATTTCAGATATATTTACCGATTGGCATTTTAAAAATAGGTGCCGATAGGCATTTCAGATATAGAAGCCCATAGGCATTTCAAATACGGGTGCCGATAGGCATTCCAGATATTGTTGCCGATAGGCATTTCAAATATAGGTGCTGATTGGCATTTCAGATGTAGCTTCCGATAGGCATTTCAAAAATAGGTGCCGATAGGCATTTCAGATATAGGTGCCGATAGGCATTTCAGATATTGTTGCCAATTGGCATTTTGTAAAATAGGTGCCGATAGGCATTTCAGATATAGAAGCCGACAGACATTTCAAATATAGGTGCCGATAGGCATTCCAGATATGGTTGCCGATAGGCATTTCAAATATAGGTGCAGATAGGCATTTTTAATGTAGTTTCCGATAGGCATTTCAAAAATAGGTGCCGATAGGCATTTCAGATATAGGTGCCGATAGGCATTTCAGATATTGTTGCCAATTGGCATTTGTAAAATAGGTGCGATAGGCATTTCAGATATAGAAGCCGACAGGCATTTCAAATATAGGTGCTGATAGGCATTTCAGATGTAGTTTCCGATAGGCATTTCAAAAATAGGTGCTGATAGGCATTTTAGAAAAAGGTGCCGATAGGCATTTCAGATATAGTTGCCGATTGGCATTTTTAAATAGGTGCCGATAGGCATTTCAGATATAGAAGCCGATAGGTATTTCAAATATAGGTGTCGATAGGCATTTCAGATATGGTTGCCGATAGGCATTTCAAATATAGGTGCTGATAGGCATTTCAGATGTAGTTTCGATGCGCATTTCAAAAATAGGTGCCGATAGGCATTTCAGATATAGGTGCCGATAGGCATTTCAGATATAGTTGCCGATTGGCATTTTAGAAATAGGTGTCGATAGGCATTTCAGATATAGAAGCCGATAGGCATTTTAAATATAGGTGCCGATAGGCATTCCAGATATGGTTGCCGATAGGCATTTCAAATATAGGTGCTGATAGGCATTCCATATGTAGTTTCCGATAGGCATTTCTAAAATTGGTGCCGATAGGCATTTCAGATATAGGTGCCGATAGGCATTTCAGATATATTTACCGATTGGCATTTTAAAAATAGGTGCCGATAGGCATTTCAGATATAGAAGCCGATAGGCATTTCAAATACGGGTGCCGATAGGCATTCCAGATATTGTTGCCGATAGGCATTTCAAATATAGGTGCTGATTGGCATTTCAGATGTAGCTTCCGATAGGCATTTCAAAAATAGGTGCCGATAGGCATTTCAGATATAGGTGCCGATAGGCATTTCAGATATTGTTGCCAATTGGCATTTTGTAAAATAGGTGCCGATAGGCATTTCAGATATAGAAGCCGACAGACATTTCAAATATAGGTGCCGATAGGCATTCCAGATATGGTTGCCGATAGGCATTTCAAATATAGGTGCTGATAGGCATTTTTAATGTAGTTTCCGATAGGCATTTCAAAAATAGGTGCCGATAGGCATTTCAGATATAGGTGCCGATAGGCATTTCAGATATTGTTGCCAATTGGCATTTTGTAAAATAGGTGCCGATAGGCATTTCAGATATAGAAGCCGACAGGCATTTCAAATATAGGTGCCGATAGGCATTCGAGATATGGTTGCCGATAGGCATTTCAAATATAGGTGCTGATAGGCATTTTTAATGTAGTTTCCGATAGGCATTTCAAAAATTGATGCCGATAGGCATGTCAGATATAGGTGCCGATAGGCATTTCAGATATAGTTGCCGATTGGCATTTTAAAAACAGGTGCCGATAGGTATTTCAGATATAGAGGCCGATAGGTATTTCAAATATAGGTGGCGATAGGCATTTTAGATATGGTTGCCGATAGGCATTTCAAATATAGGAGCAGATAGGCATTTCAGATGTAGTTTCCGAAAGGCATTTCAAAAATAGGTGCCGATAGGCATTTCAGATATAGGTGCCGGTAGGCATTTCGGATATAGTTGCCGATTGGCATTTTAAAAATAGGTGCCGATAGGCATTTCAGATATGGTTGCCGATAGGCATTTCAAATATAGGTGCTGATAGGCATTTCAGATGTAGTTTCCGATAGGCAATTAAAAAAATAGGTGCCGATAGGCATTTCAGATATAGGTGCCGATAGGCATTTCAGATATATTTGCCGATAGACATTTTAAAAATAGGTGCCGATAGGCATTTTAGATGTAGTTTCCGATAGGCATTTCAAAAATAGGTGCCGATAGGCATTTCAGATATAGGTGCCGATAGGCATATCAGATATAGTTTCCGATTGGCATTTTAAAAATAGGTGCCGATAGGCATTTCAGATATAGAAGCCGACAGGCATTTCAAATATAGGTGCCGATAGGCATTCCAGATATAATTGCCGATAGGCATTTCAAATATAGGTGCTGATAGCATTTCAGATGCAGTTTCCGATAGGCATTTCAAAAATAGGTGCCGATAGACATTTCAGATATATGTGCCGATAGGCATTTCAGATATAGTTGCCGATTGGCATTTTAAAAATTAGGTGCCGATAGGCATTTCAGATATAGAAGCCGATATGCATTTCAAATATAGGTGCCGATAGGCATTCTAGATATGGTTGCCGATAGGCATTTCAAATATAGGTGCTGATAGGCATTTCAGATGCAATTTCCGATATGCATTTCAAAAATAGGTGCCGATAGGCATTTCAGATATAGGTGCCGATAGGCATTTCAGATATAGTTGCCGATTGGCATTTTAAAAATAGATGCCGATGGACATTTCAGATATAGAAGCCGATAGGCATTTCAAATATAGGTGCCGATAGACATTCCAGATATGGTTGCCGATAGGCATTTCAAATATAGGTGCTGATAGGCAATTCAGATGTAGTTTCCGATAGGCATTTCAAAAATAGGTGCCGATACGCATTTCAGATATAGGTGCCGATAGGCATTTCAGATATAGTTGCCGATTGGCATTTTAAAAATAGGTGCCGATAGGCATTTCAGATATAAAAGCCGATAGGCATTTCAAATATAGGTGCCGATAGACATTCCAGATATGGTTGCCGATAGGCATTTCAAATATAGGTGCTGATAGGCATTTCAGATGTAGTTTCCGATAAACATTTCAAAAATAGGTGTCGATAGGCATTTCAGATATAGAAGCCGATAGGCATTTCAAATATAGGTGCC
>JAVRKA010001088.1:0-27114 GCA_034508555.1 Venustoraphidia nigricollis | reverse complement strand
CCGATAGGGATTTCAAATATAGGTGCCGATAGGCATTCCAGATATGGTTGCCGATAGGCATTTCAAATATAGGTGCTGATAGGCATTTCAGATGTAGTTTCCGATAGGCATTTCAAAAATAGGTGTCGATAGGCATTTCAGATATAGGTGTCGATAGGCATTTCAGATATAGGTGTCGATAGGCATTTCAGATATAGGTGTCGATAGGCATTTCAGATATAGGTGTCGATAGGCATTTCAGATATAGGTGTCGATAGGCATTTCAGATATAGGTGTCGATAGGCATTTCAGATATAGGTGTCGATAGGCATTTCAGATATAGGTGCCGATAGGCATTTCAGATATAGTTGCCGATTGGCATTTTAAAAATAGGTGCCGATAGGCATTTCAGATATAGGTGTCGATAGGCATTTCAGATATAGGTGTCGATAGGCATTTCAGATATAGGTGTCGATAGGCATTTCAGATATAGGTGCCGATAGGCATTTCAGATATAGTTGCCGATTGGCATTTTAAAAATAGGTGCCGATAGGCATTTCAGATATAGAAGCCGATAGGCATTTCAAATATAGGTGCCGATTGGCATTCCAGATATGGTTGCCGATAGGCATTTCAAATATAGGTGCTGATAGGCATTTTAGATGTAGTTTCCGATAGGCATTTCAAAAATAGGTGTCGATAGGCATTTCAGATATAGGTGTCGATAGGCATTTCAGATATAGGTGTCGATAGGCATTTCAGATATAGGTGTCGATAGGCATTTCAGATATAGGTGTCGATAGGCATTTCAGATATAGGTGTCGATAGGCATTTCAGATATTGGTGTCGATAGGCATTTCAGATATTGGTGTCGATAGGCATTTCAGATATTGGTGTCGATAGGCATTTCAGATATAGTTGCCGATTAGCATTTTAAAAATAGGTGCCGATAGGCATTTCAGATATAGAAGCCGATAGGCATTTCAAATATAGGTGCCGATAGGCATTCCAGATATGGTTGCCGATAGGCATTTCAAATATAGGTGCTGATAGGCATTTCAGATGTAGTTTCCGATAGGCATTTCAAAAATAGGTGTCGATAGGCATTTCAGATATAGGTGTCGATAGGCATTTCAGATATAGGTGTCGATAGGCATTTCACATATAGGTGTCGATAGGCATTTCAGATATAGGTGTCGATAGGCATTTAAGATATAGGTGTCGATAGGCATTTCATATATAGGTGTCGATAGGCATTTCAGATATAGGTGTCGATAGGCATTTCAGATATAGGTGTCGATAGGCATTTCAGATATAGGTGTCGATAGGCATTTCAGATATAGGTGCCGATAGGCATTTCAGATATAGTTGCCGATTGGCATTTTAAAAATATGTGCCGATAGGCATTCCAGATATGGTTGCCGATAGGCATTTCAAATATAGGTGCTGATGGGCATTTTAGATGTAGTTTCCGATAGGCATTTCAAACATTGATGCCGATAGGCATTTCGGATATAGGTGCCGATAGGCATTTCAGACATCGTTGCCGATTGGCATTTTAAAAACAGGTGCCGATAGGCATTTCAGATATAGAAGCCGATAGGTATTTCAAATATAGGTGTCGATAGGCATTTCAGATATGGTTGCCGATAGGCATTTCAAATATAGGAGCAGATAGGCATTTCAGATGTAGTTTCCGAAAGGCATTTCAAAAATATATGCCGATAGGCATTTCAGATATAGGTGCCGATAGGCATTTCAGATATAGTTGCCGATTGGTATTTTAAAAATAGGTGCCGATAGGCATTTCAGATATAGAAGCCGATAGTCATTTCAAATATAGTTGCCGATAGGCATTCCAGATATGGTTGCCGATAGGCATATCAAATATAAGCGCTGATAAACATTTCAGATGTAGTTTCCGATAGGCAAATCAAAAATAGGTACCGATAGGCATTTCAGATATAGGTGCCGATAGGCATTTAAGATATAGTTGCCGATTGGCATTTTAAAAATAGGTGCCGATAGGCATTTCAGATATAGAAGCCGATAGGTATTTCAAATATAGGTGTGGATAGGCATTTCAGATATGGTTGCCGATAGGCATTTCAAATATAGGTGCTGATAGTCATTTCAGATGTAGTTTCCGATAGGCATTTCAAAAATAGGTTCCGATAGGCATTTCAGATATAGGTGCCGATAGGCATTTCAGATATACTTACCGATTTGCATTTTAAAAATAGGTGCCGATAGGCATTTTAGATGTAGTTTCAGATAGGCATTTCAAAAATAGGTGCCGATAGGCATTTCAGATATAGGTGCCGATAGGCATTTCTGATGTGGTTGCCGATAGGCATTTCAAATATAGGTGCTGATAGGCATTTCAGATGTAGTTTTCGATAGGCATTTCAAAAATAGGTGCCGATAGGCATTTCAGATATAGGTGCCGATAGGCACTTCAGATATAGTTGCCGATTGGCATTTTAAAATAGGCGCCGATAGGTATTTCAGATATAGAAGCCGATAGGCATTTCAAATATAGGCGCCGATAGGCATTCCAGATATGGTTGCCGATAGGCATTTGAAATATAGGTGCTGATAGGCATTTCAGATGTAGTTTTCGATAGGCATTTCAAAAATTAGTGCCGATAGGCATTTCAGATATAGGTGCCGATAGGCATTTCAGATATAGTTGCCGATTGGCATTTTAAAAATAGGTGCCGATAGGCATTTCAGATATATAAGCCGATAGGCATTTCAAATATAGGTTGCCGATCAGCATTCCAGATATGGTTGCCGATAGGCATTTCAAATATAGGTGCTGATAGGCATTTCAGATGTAGTTTCCGATAGGCATTTCAAAAATTGGTGCCGATAGGCATTTCAGATATAGGTGCCGATAGGCATATCAGATATAGTTGCCGATTGGCATTTTAAAAATAGGTGCCGATAGGCATTTCAGATATAGAAGCCGATAGGGATTTTAAATATAGGTGTCGATAGGCATTTCAGATATGGTTGCCGATAAGCATTTCAAATATAGGTGCTGATAGGCATTTCAGATGTAGTTTCCGATAGGCATTTCAAAAATAGGTGCCGATAGGCATTTCAGATATAGGTGCCGATAGGCATTTCAGATATAGTTGCCGATTGGCATTCTAAAAATAGGTGCCGATAGGCATTTCAGATATAGAAGCCGATAGGCATTTCAAATATAGGTGCCGATAGGCATTCCAGATATGGTTGCCGATAGGCATTTCAAATATAGGTGCTGATAGGCATTTTAGATGTAGTTTCCGATAGGCATTTCAAAAATTGATGCCGATAGGCATTTCGGATATAGGCGCCGATAGGCATTTCAGATGTAGTTTCCGATAGGCATTTCAAAAATAGGTGCCGATAGGCATTTCAGATATAGGTGCCGATAGGCATTTCAGATATAGTTGCCGATTGGCATTTTAAAAATAGGTGCCGATAGGCATTTCAGATATATAAGCCGATAGGCATTTCAAATATAGGTGCCGATGAGCATTCCAGATATGGTTGCCGATAGGCATTTCAAATATAGGTGCTGATAGGCATTTCAGATGTAGTTTCAAATAGGCACTTCAAAAATTGGTGTCGATAGGCATTTCAGATATAGAAGCCGATAGGCATTTCAAATATAGGTGCCGATAGGCATTCCAGATATGGTTGCCGATAGGCATTTCAAATATAGGTGCTGATAGGCATTCCGGATGTAGTTTCCGATAGGCATTTCAAAAATAGGTGCCAATAGGCATTTCAGATATAGGTGCCGATAGGCATTTCAGATATAGTTGCCGATAGGCATTTTAAATATAGGTGCCGATAGGCATTTCAGATATAGTTGCCGATTGGCATTTTAAAAATAGGTGCCGATAGGCATTTCAGATATAGAAGCCGATAGGTATTTCAAATATAGGTGTCGATAGGCATTTCAGATATGGTTGCCGATAGGCATTTCAAATATATGTGCTGATAGGCAGTTCAGATGTAGTTTCCGATAGGCATTTCAAAAATATGTGCCGATAGGCATTTCAGATATAGGTGCCGATAGGCATTTCAGATATAGTTGCCGATTGGCATTTTGAAAATAGGTGCCGATAGGCATTTCAGATATAGAAGCCGATAGGCATTTCAAATATAGGTGCCGATAGGCATTCCAGATATGGTTGCCGATAGGCATTTCAAATATAGGTGCTGATAGGCATTTTAGATGTAGTTTCCGATAGGCATTTCAAAAATTGATGCCGATAGGCATTTCGGATATAGGCGCCGATAGGCATTTCAGATATAGTTGCCGATTGGCATTTTAAAAAGAGGTGCCGATAGGCATTTCAGATATAGAAGCCGATAGGTATTTCAAATATAGGTGTGGATAGGCATTTCAGATATGGTTGCCGATAGGCATTTCAAATATAGGAGCAGATAGGCATTTCAGATGTAGTTTCCGAAAGGCATTTCAAAAATATATGCCGATAGGCATTTCAGATATAGGTGCCGATAGGCATTTCAGATATAGTTGCCGATTGGTATTTTAAAAATAGGTGCCGATAGGCATTTCAGATATAGAAGCCGATAGGCATTTCAAATATAGTTGCCGATAGGAATTCCAGATATGGTTGCCGATAGGCATTTTAAAAACAGGTGCCGATAGGCATTTCAGATATAGAAGCCGATAGGTATTTCAAATATAGGTGTCGATAGGCATTTCAGATATGGTTGCCGATAGGCATTTCAAATATAGGAGCAGATAGGGATTTCAGATGTAGTTTCCGAAAGGCATTTAAAATATATATGCCGATAGGCATTTTAGATATAGGTGCCGATAGGTATTTCAAATATAGTTGCCGATTGGTATTTTAAAAATAGGTGCCGATAGGCATTTCAGATATAGAAGCCGATAGGCATTTCAAATATAGTTGCCAATAGGCATTCCAGATATGGTTGCCGATAGGCATTTTAAAAACAGGTGCCGATAGGCATTTCAGATATAGAAGCCGATAGGTATTTCAAATATAGGTGTCGATAAGCATTTCAGATATGGTTACCGATAGGCATTTCAAATATAGAAGCCGATAGGCATTTCAAATATAGGTGCCGATAGGCATTCCAGATATGGTTGCCGATAGGCATTTCAAATATAGGTGCTGATAGGCATTCCGGATGTAGTTTCCGATAGGCATTTCAAAAATAGGTGCCGATAGGCATTTCAGATAAAGGTGCCGATAGGCATTTCAGATATAGTTGCCGATTGGCATTTTAAAAATAGGTGCCGATAGGCATTTCAGATATACAAGCCGATAGGCATTTCAAATATAGGTGCCGATGAGCATTCCAGATATGGTTGCCGATAGGCATTTTAAATATAGGTGCCGATAGGCATTTCAGATATAGTTGCCGATTGGCATTTTAAAAATAGGTGCCGATAGGCATTTCAGATATAGAAGCCGATAGGTATTTCAAATATAGGTGTCGATAGGCATTTCAGATATGGTTGCCGATAGGCATTTCAAATATATGTGCTGATAGGCATTTCAGATGTAGTTTCCGATTGGCATTTCAAAAATATGTGCCGATAGGCATTTCAGATATAGGTGCCGATAGGCATTTCAGATATAGTTGCCGATTGGCATTTTGAAAATAGGTGCCGATAGGCATTTCAGATATAGAAGCCGATAGGCATTTCAAATATAGGTGCCGATAGGCATTCCAGATATGGTTGCCGATAGGCATTTCAAATATAGGTGCTGATAGGCATTTTAGATGTAGTTTCCGATAGGCATTTCAAAAATTGATGCCGATAGGCATTTCGGATATAGGCGCCGATAGGCATTTCAGATATAGTTGCCGATTGGCATTTTAAAAAGAGGTGCCGATAGGCATTTCAGATATAGAAGCCGATAGGTATTTCAAATATAGGTGTGGATAGGCATTTCAGATATGGTTGCCGTTAGGCATTTCAAATATAGGAGCAGATAGGCATTTCAGATGTAGTTTCCGAAAGGCATTTCAAAAATATATGCCGATAGGCATTTCAGATATATGTGCCGATAGGCATTTCAGATATAGTTGCCGATTGGTATTTTAAAAATAGGTGCCGATAGGCATTTCAGATATAGAAGCCGATAGGCATTTTAAATATAGTTGCCGATAGGCATTCCAGATATGGTTGCCGATAGGCATTTTAAAAACAGGTGCCGATAGGAATTTCAGATATAGAAGCCGATAGGTATTTCAAATATAGGTGTCGATAGGCATTTCAGATATGGTTGCCGATAGGCATTTCAAATATAGGAGCAGATAGGGATATCAGATGTAGTTGCCGAAAGGCATTTAAAAAATATATGCCGATAGGCATTTCAGATATAGGTGCCGATAGGTATTTCAAATATAGTTGCCGATTGGTATTATAAAAATAGGTGCCGATAGGCATTTCAGATATAGAAGCCGATAGGCATTTCAAATATAGTTGCCAATAGGCATTCCAGATATGGTTGCCGATAGGCATTTTAAAAACAGGTGCCGATAGGCATTTCAGATATAGAAGCCGATAGGTATTTCAAATATAGGTGTCGATAGGCATTTCAGATATGGTTACCGATAGGCATTTCAAATATAGGAGCAGATAGGCATTTCAGACGTAGTTTCCGAAAGGCATTTCAAAAATATATGCCGATAGGCATTTCAGATATAGGTGCCGATAGGCATTTCAGATATAGTTGCCGATTGGTATTTTAAAAATAGGTGCCGATAGGCATTTCAGATATAGAAGCCTATAGGCATTTCAAATATAGTTGCCGATAGGCATTCCAGATATGGTTGCCGATAGGCATTTTAAAAACAGGTGCCGATAGGCATTTCAGATATAGAAGCCGATAGGTATTTCAAATATAGGTGTCGATAGGCATTTCAGATATGGTTGCCGATAGGCATTTCAAATATAGGAGCAGATAGGGATTTCAGA
Organism: Venustoraphidia nigricollis; assembly: GCA_034508555.1. NCBI lineage: Eukaryota > Metazoa > Arthropoda > Insecta > Raphidioptera > Raphidiidae > Venustoraphidia > Venustoraphidia nigricollis. Next base: position 20,147 of record JAVRKA010001088.1, on the reverse strand, counting down.
TGTAGTTTCCAAAAAGGCATTTAAAAAATATATGCCGATAGGCATTTCAGATATAGGTGCCGATAGGCATTTCAGATATAGTTGCCGATTGGTATTATAAAAATAGGTGCCGATAGGCATTTCAGATATAGAAGCCGATAGGCATTTCAAATATAGTTGCCGATAGGCATTCCAGATATGGTTGCCGATAGGCATTTCAAATATAGGTGCTGATAGGCATTTCAGATGTAGTTTCCGATAGGCATTTCAAAAATAGGTGTCGATAGGCATTTCAGATATAGGTGTCGATAGGCATTTCAGATATAGGTGTCGATAGGCATTTCAGATATAGGTGTCGATAGGCATTTCAGATATAGGTGTCGATAGGCATTTCAGATATAGGTGTCGATAGGCACTTCAGATATAGGGGTCGATAGGCATTTCAGATATAGGTGTCGATAGGCATTTCAGATATAGGTGCCGATAGGCATTTCAGATATAGTTGCCGATTGGCATTTTAAAAATAGGTGCCGATAGGCATTTCAGATATAGAAGCCGATAGGCATTTCAAATATAGGTGCCGATAGGCATTCCAGATATGGTTGCCGATAGGCATTTCAAATATAGGTGCTGATAGGCATTTCAGATGTAGTTTCCGATAGGCATTTCAAAAATAGGTGTCGATAGGCATTTCAGATATAAGTGTCGATAGGCATTTCAGATATAGGTGTCGATAGGCATTTCAGATATAGGTGTCGATAGGCATTTCAGATATAGGTGTCGATAGGCATTTCAGATATAGGTGTCGATAGGCATTTCAGATATAGGTGTCGATAGGCATTTCAGATATAGGTGTCGATAGGCATTTCAGATATAGGTGCCGATAGGCATTTCAGATATAGTTGCCGATTGGCATTTTAAAAATAGGTGCCGATAGGCATTTCAGATATAGAAGCCGATAGGCATTTCAAATATAGGTGCCGATAGGCATGCCAGATATGGTTGCCGATAGGCATTTCAAATATAGGTGCTGATAGGCATTTCAGATGTAGTTTCCGATAGGCATTTCAAAAATAGGTGTCGATAGGCATTTCAGATATAGGTGTCGATAGGCATTTCAGATATAGGTGTCGATAGGCATTTCAGATATAGGTGTCGATAGGCATTTCAGATATAGGTGTCGATAGGCATTTCAGATATAGGTGTCGATTGGCATTTCAGATATAGGTGTCGATAGGCATTTCAGATATAGGTGTCGATAGGCATTTCAGATATAGGTGTCGATAGGCATTTCAGATATAGGTGCCGATAGGCATTTCAGATATAGTTGCCGATTGGCATTTTAAAAATAGGTGCCGATAGGCATTTCAGATATAGAAGCCGATAGGCATTTCAAATATAGGTGCCGATAGGCATTCCAGATATGGTTGCCGATAGGCATTTCAAATATAGGTGCTGATAGGCATTTCAGATGTAGTTTCCGATAGGCATTTCAAAAATAGGTGTCGATAGGCATTTCAGATATAGGTGTCGATAGGCATTTCAGATATAGGTGTCGATAGGCATTTCAGATATAGGTGTCGATAGGCATTTCAGATATAGGTGTCGATAGGCATTTCAGATATAGGTGTCGATAGGCATTTCAGATATAGGTGTCGATAGGCATTTCAGATATAGGTGTCGATAGGCATTTCAGATATAGGTGTCGATAGGCATTTCAGATATAGGTGTCGATAGGCATTTCAGATATAGGTGCCGATAGGCATTTCAGATATAGTTGCCGATTGGCATTTTAAAAATAGGTGCCGATAGGCATTTCAGATATAGAAGCCGATAGGCATTTCAAATATAGGTGCCGATTGGCATTCCAGATATGGTTGCCGATAGGCATTTCAAATATAGGTGCTGATAGGCATTTCAGATGTAGTTTCCGATAGGCATTTCAAAAATAGGTGTCGATAGGCATTTCAGATATAGGTGTCGATAGGCATTTCAGATATAGGTGTCGATAGGCATTTCAGATATAGGTGTCGATAGGCATTTCAGATATAGGTGTCGATAGGCATTTCAGATATAGGTGTCGATAGGCATTTCAGATATAGGTGTCGATAGGCATTTCAGATATAGGTGCCGATAGGCATTTCAGATATAGTTGCCGATTGGCATTTTAAAAATAGGTGCCGATAGGCATTTTAGATATAGGTGTCGATAGGCATTTCAGATATAGGTGTCGATAGGCATTTCAGATATAGGTGTCGATAGGCATTTCAGATATAGGTGCCGATAGGCATTTCAGTTATAGTTGCCGATTGGCATTTTAAAAATAGGTGCCGATAGGCACTTCAGATATAGAAGCCGATAGGCATTTCAAATATAGGTGCCGAATAGCATTCCAGATATGGTTGCCGATAGGCATTTCAAATATAGGTGCTGATAGGCATTTCAGATGTAGATTCCGATAGGCATTTCAAAAATAGGTGTCGATAGGCATTTCAGATATAGGTGTCGATAGGCATTTCAGATATAGGTGTCGATAGGCATTTCAGATATAGGTGTCGATAGGCATTTCAGATATAGGTGTCGATAGGCATTTCAGATATAGGTGTCGATAGGCATTTCAGATATAGGTGTCGATAGGCATTTCAGATATAGGTGTCGATAGGCATTTCAGATATAGGTGTCGATAGGCATTTCAGATATAGGTGCCGATAGGCATTTCAGATATAGTTGCCGATTGGCATTTTAAAAATAGGTGCCGATAGGCATTTCAGATAGAGAAGCCGATAGGCATTTCAAATATAGGTGCCGATTGGCATTCCAGATATGGTTGCCGATAGGCATTTCAAATATAGGTGCTGATAGGCATTTCAGATGTAGTTTCCGATAGGCGTTTCAAAAATAGGTGTCGATAGGCATTTCAGATAGAGGTGTCGATAGGCATTTCAGATATAGGTGTCGATAGGCATTTCAGATATAGGTGTCGATAGGCATTTCAGATATAGGTGTCGATAGGCATTTCAGATATAGGTGTCGATAGGCATTTCAGATATAGGTGTCGATAGGCATTTCAGATATAGGTGCCGATAGGCATTTCAGATATAGTTGCCGATTGGCATTTTAAAAATAGGTGCCGATAGGCATTTCAGATATAGGTGTCGATAGGCATTTCAGATATAGGTGTCGATAGGCATTTCAGACATAGGTGTCGATAGGCATTTCAGATATAGGTGCCGATAGGCATTTCAGATATAGTTGCCGATTGGCATTTTAAAAATAGGTGCCGATAGGCATTTCAGATATAAAAGCCGATAGGCATTTCAAATATAGGTGCCGATAGGCATTCCAGATATGGTTGCCGATAGGCATTTCAAATATAGGTGCTGATAGGCATTTCAGATGTAGTTTCCGATAGGCATTTCAAAAATAGGTGTCGATAGGCATTTCAGATATAGGTGTCGATAGGCATTTCAGATATAGGTGTCGATAGGCATTTCAGATATAGGTGTCGATAGGCATTTCAGATATAGGTGTCGATAGGCATTTCAGATATAGGTGTCGATAGGCATTTCAGATATAGCTGTCGATAGGCATTTCAGATATAGGTGTCGATAGGCATTTCAGATATAGGTGCTGATAGGCATTTCAGATATAGGTGTCGATAGGCATTTCAAATATAGGTGCCGATAGGCATTCCAGATATGGTTGCCGATAGGCATTTCAAATATAGGTGCTGATAGGCATTTCAGATGTAGTTTCCGATAGGCATTTCAAAAATAGGTGTCGATAGGCATTTCAGATATATGTGTCGATAGGCATTTCAGATATAGGTGTTGGTAAGCATTTCAGATATAGGTGTCGATAGGCATTTCAGATATAGGTGTCGATAGGCATTTCAGATATAGGTGTCGATAGGCATTTCAGATATAGGTGTCGATAGGCATTTCAGATATAGGTGTCGATAGGCATTTCAGATATAGGTGTCGATAGGCATTTCAGATATAGGTGTCGATAGGCATTTCAGATATAGGTGTCGATAGGCATTTCAGATATAGGTGCCGATAGGCATTTCAGATATAGTTGCCAATTGGCATTTTAAAAATAGGTGCCGATAGGCATTTCAGATATAGAAGCCGATAGGCATTTCAAATATAGGTGCCGATAGGCATTCCAGATATGGTTGCCGATAGGCATTTCAAATATAGGTGCTGATAGGCATTTCAGATGTAGTTTCCGATAGGCATTTCAAAAATAGGTGTCGATAGGCATTTCAGATATAGGTGTCGATAGGCATTTCAGATATAGGTGTCGATAGGCATTTCAGATATAGGTGTCGATAGGCATTTCAGATATAGGTGTCGATAGGCATTTCAGATATAGGTGTCGATAGGCATTTCAGATATAGGTGTCGATAGGCATTTCAGATATAGGTGTCGATAGGCATTTCAGATATAGGTGTCGATAGGCATTTCAGATATAGGTGTCGATAGGCATTTCAGATATAGGTGCCGATAGGCATTTCAGATATAGTTGCCGATTGGCATTTTAAAAATAGGTGCCGATAGGCATTTCAGATATAGAAGCCGATAGGCATTTCAAATATAGGTGCCGATTGGCATTCCAGATATGGTTGCCGATAGGCATTTCAAATATAGGTGCTGATAGGCATTTCAGATGTAGTTTCCGATAGGCATTTCAAAAATAGGTGTCGATAGGCATTTCAGATATAGGTGTCGATAGGCATTTCAGATATAGGTGTCGATAGGCATTTCAGATATAGGTGTCGATAGGCATTTCAGATATAGGTGTCGATAGGCATTTCAGATATAGGTGTCGATAGGCATTTCAGATATAGGTGTCGATAGGCATTTCAGATATAGGTGCCGATAGGCATTTCAGATATAGTTGCCGATTGGCATTTTAAAAATAGGTGCCGATAGGCATTTTAGATATAGGTGTCGATAGGCATTTCAGATATAGGTGTCGATAGGCATTTCAGATATAGGTGTCGATAGGCATTTCAGATATAGGTGCCGATAGGCATTTCAGATATAGTTGCCGATTGGCATTTTAAAAATAGGTGCCGATAGGCACTTCAGATATCGAAGCCGATAGGCATTTCAAATATAGGTGCCGAATAGCATTCCAGATATGGTTGCCGATAGGCATTTCAAATATAGGTGCTGATAGGCATTTCAGATGTAGATTCCGATAGGCATTTCAAAAATAGGTGTCGATAGGCATTTCAGATATAGGTGTCGATAGGCATTTCAGATATAGGTGTCGATAGGCATTTCAGATATAGGTGTCGATAGGCATTTCAGATATAGGTGTCGATAGGCATTTCAGATATAGGTGTCGATAGGCATTTCAGATATAGGTGTCGATAGGCATTTCAGATATAGGTGTCGATAGGCATTTCAGATATAGGTGTCGATAGGCATTTCAGATATAGGTGCCGATAGGCATTTCAGATATAGGTGTCGATAGGCATTTCAGATATAGGTGTCGATAGGCATTTCAGATATAGGTGCCGATAGGCATTTCAGATATAGTTGCCGATTGGCATTTTAAAAATAGGTGCCGATAGGCATTTCAGATATAGGTGTCGATAGGCATTTCAGATATAGGTGTCGATAGGCATTTCAGACATAGGTGTCGATAGGCATTTCAGATATAGGTGCCGATAGGCATTTCAGATATAGTTGCCGATTGGCATTTTAAAAATAGGTGCCGATAGGCATTTCAGATATAAAAGCCGATAGGCATTTCAAATATAGGTGCCGATAGGCATTCCAGATATGGTTGCCGATAGGCATTTCAAATATAGGTGCTGATAGGCATTTCAGATGTAGTTTCCGATAGGCATTTCAAAAATAGGTGTCGATAGGCATTTCAGATATAGGTGTCGATAGGCATTTCAGATATAGGTGTCGATAGGCATTTCAGATATAGGTGTCGATAGGCATTTCAGATATAGGTGTCGATAGGCATTTCAGATATAGCTGTCGATAGGCATTTCAGATATAGGTGTCGATAGGCATTTCAGATATAGGTGCTGATAGGCATTTCAGATATAGGTGTCGATAGGCATTTCAAATATTGGTGCCGATAGGCATTCCAGATATGGTTGGCCGATAGGCATTTCAAATATAGGTGCTGATAGGCATTTCAGATGTAGTTTCCGATAGGCATTTCAAAAATAGGTGTCGATAGGCATTTCAGATATATGTGTCGATAGGCATTTCAGATATAGGTGTTGATAAGCATTTCAGATATAGGTGTCGATAGGCATTTCAGATATAGGTGTCGATAGGCATTTCAGATATAGGTGTCGATAGGCATTTCAGATATAGGTGTCGATAGGCATTTCAGATATAGGTGTCGATAGGCATTTCAGATATAGGTGCCGATAGGCATTTCAGATATAGTTGCCGATTGGCATTTTAAAATTAGGTGCCGATAGGCATTTCAGATATAGAAGCCAATAGGCATTTCAAATATAGGTGCCGATAGGCATTCCAGATATGGTTGCCGATAGGCATTTCAAATATAGGTGCTAATAGGCATTTTCAGATGTAGTTTCCCAAAAGGCATTTCAAAAATAGGTGTCGATAGGCATTCAGATATAGGTGTCGATAGGCATTTCAGATATAGGTGTCGATAGGCATTTCAGAATATAGGTGTCGATAGGCATTTCAGATATAGGTGCCGATAGGCATTTCAGATATAGAAGCCGATAGGCATTTCAAATAGAGGTGCCGATAGGCATTCCAGATATGGTTGCCGATAGGCATTCAAATATAGGTGTGATAGGCATTTCAGATGTAGTTTCCGATAGGCATTTCAAAAATATGTGTCGATAGGCATTTCAGATATAGGTGTCGATAGGCATTTCAGATATAGGTGTCGATAGGCATTTCAGATATAGGTGTCGATAGGCATTTCAGATATATGTGTCGATAGGCATTTCAGATATAGGTGTCGATAGGCATTTCAGATATAGGTGTCGATAGGCATTTCAGATATAGGTGTCGATAGGCATTTCAGATATAGGTGCCGATAGGCATTTCAGATATAGTTGCCGATTGGCCATTTTAAAAATAGGTGCCGATAGGCATTTTAGATATAGGTGTCGATAGGCATTTCAGATAGAGGTGTCGATAGGCATTTCAGATATAGGTGTCGATAGGCATTTCAGATATAGGTGTCGATAGGCATTTCAGATATAGGTGTCGATAGGCATTTCAGATATAGGTGTCGATAGGCATTTCAGATATAGGTGCCGATAGGCATTTCAGATATAGGTGCCGATAGCATTTCAGATATAGTTGCCGATTGGCATTTTAAAAATAGGTGCCGATAGGCATTTCAGATATAGAAGCCGATAGGCATTTCAAATATAGGTGCCGATAGGCATTCCAGATATGGTTGCCGATAGGCATTTCAAATATAGGTGCTGATAGGCATTTCAGATGTAGTTTCCGATAGGCATTTCAAATATACGTGTCGATAGGCATTTCAGATATATGTGTCGATAGGCATTTCAGATATAGGTGTCGATAGGCATTTCAGATATAGGTGTCGATAGGCATTTCAGATATAGGTGTCGATAGGCATTTCAGATATAGGTGTCGATAGGCATTTCAGATATAGGTGTCGATAGGCATTTCAGATATAGGTGTCGATAGGCATTTCAGATATAGGTGCCGATAGGCATTTCAGATATAGTTGCCGATTGGCATTTTAAAAATAGGTGCCGATAGGCATTTCAGATATAGAAGCCGATAGGCATTTCAAATATAGGTGCCGATAGGCATTCCAGATATGGTTGCCGATAGGCATTTCAAATATAGGTGCTGATAGGTGTTTCAGATGTAGTTTCTGATAGGCATTTCAAAAATAGGTGTCGATAGGCACTTCAGATATAGGTGTCGATAGGCATTTCAGATATAGGTGTCGATAGGCATTTCAGATATAGGTGTCGATAGGCATTTCAGATATAGGTGTCGATAGGCATTTCAGATATAGGTGCCGATAGGCATTTCAGATATAGGTGCCGATAGGCATTTCAGATATAGTTGCCGATTGGCATTTTAAAAATAGGTGCCGATAGGCATTTCAGATATAGAAGCCGATAGGCATTTCAAATATAGGTGCCGATAGGCATTCCAGATATGGTTGCCGATAGGCATTTCAAATATAGGTGCTGATAGGCATTTCAGATGTAGTTTCCGATAGGCATTTCAAAAATAGGTGTCGATAGGCATTTCAGATATAGGTGTCGATAGGCATTTCAGATATAGGTGTCGATAGGCATTTCAGATATAGGTGTCGATAGGCATTTCAGATATAGGTGTCGATAGGCATTTCAGATATAGGTGTCGATAGGCATTTCAGATATAGGTGTCGATAGGCATTTCAGATATAGGTGTCGATAGGCATTTCAGATATAGGTGTCGATAGGCATTTCAGATATAGGTGTCGATAGGCCTTTCAGATATAGGTGCCGATAGGCATTTCAGATATAGTTGCCGATTGGCATTTTAAAAATAGGTGCCGATAGGCATTTCAGATATAGAAGCCGATAGGCATTTCAAATATAGGTGCCGATAGGCATTCCAGATATGGTTGCCGATAGGCATTTCAAATATAGGTGCTGATAGGCATTTCAGATGTAGTTTCCGATAGGCATTTTAAAAAATAGGTGTCGATAGGCATTTCAGATATAGGTGTCGATAGGCATTTCAGATATAGGTGTCGATAGGCATTTCAGATATAGGGTGTCGATAGGCATTTTAGATATAGGTGTCGATAGGCATTTCAGATATAGGTGTCGATAAGCATTTCAGATATAGGTGTCGATAGGCATTTCAGATATAGGTGTCGATAGGCATTTCAGATATAGGTGTCGATAGGCATTTCAGATATAGGTGCCGATAGGCATTTCAGATATAGTTGCCGATTAGCATTTTAAAAATAGGTGCCGATAGGCATTTCAGATATAGAAGCCGATAGGCATTTCAAATATAGGTGCCGATAGGCATTCTAGATATGGTTGCCGATAGGCATTTCTAATATAGGTGCTGATAGGCATTTCAGATGTAGTTTCCGATAGGCATTTCAAAAATAGGTGTCGATAGGCATTTCAGATATAGGTGTCGATAGGCATTTCCGATATAGGTATCGATAGGCATTTCAGATATAGGTGTCGATAGGCATTTCAGATATAGGTGTCGTTAGGCATTTCAGGTATAGGTGTCGATAGGCATTTCAGATATAGGTGCCGATAGGCATTTCAGATGTAGTTGCCGATTGGCATTTTAAAAATAGTTGCCGATAGGCATTTCAGATATAGAAGCCGATAGGCATTTCAAATATAGGTGCCGATAGGCATTCCAGATATGGTTGCCGATAGGCATTTCAAATATAGGTGCTGATAGGCATTTCAGATGTAGTTTCCGATAGGCATTTCAAAAATAGGTGTCGATAGGCATTTCAGATATAGGTGTCGATAGGCATTTCAGATATAGGTGTCGATAGGCATTTCAGATATAGGTGTCGATAGGCATTTCAGATATAGGTGTCGATAGGCATTTCAGATATAGGTGTCGATAGGCATTTCAGATATAGGTGTCGATAGGCATTTCAGATATAGGTGCCGATAGGCATTTCAGATATAGTTGCCGATTGGCATTTTAAAAATAAATGCCGATAGGCATTTCAGATATAGAAGCCGATAGGCATTTCAAATATAGGTGCCGATAGGCATTCCAGATATGGTTGCCGATAGGCATTTCAAATATAGGTGCTGATAGGCATTTCAGATGTAGTTTCCGATAGGCATTTCAAAAATAGGTGTCGATAGGCATTTCAGATATAGGTGTCGATAGGCATTTCAGATATAGGTGTCGATAGGCATTTCAGATATAGGTGTCGATAGGCATTTCAGATATAGGTGTCGATAGGCATTTCAGATATAGGTGTCGATAGGCATTTCAGATATAGGTGTCGATAGGCATTTCAGATATAGGTGTCGATAGGCATTTCAGATATAGGTGCCGATAGGCATTTCAGATATAGTTGCCGATTGGCATTTTAAAAATAGGTGCCGATAGGCACTTCAGATATAGAAGCCGATAGGCATTTCAAATATAGGTGCCGAATAGCATTCCAGATATGGTTGCCGATAGGCATTTCAAATATAGGTGCTGATAGGCATTTCAGATGTAGATTCCGATAGGCATTTCAAAAATAGGTGTCGATAGGCATTTCAGATATAGGTGTCGATAGGCATTTCAGATATAGGTGTCGATAGGCATTTCAGATATAGGTGTCGATAGGCATTTCAGATATAGGTGTCGATAGGCATTTCAGATATAGGTGTCGATAGGCATTTCAGATATAAGTGTCGATAGGCATTTCAGATATAGGTGTCGATAGGCATTTCAGATATAGGTGTCGATAGGCATTTCAGATATAGGTGCCGATAGGCATTTCAGATATAGGTGTCGATAGGCATTTCAGATATAGGTGTCGATAGGCATTTCAGATATAGGTGCCGATAGGCATTTCAGATATAGTTGCCGATTGGCATTTTAAAAATAGGTGCCGATAGGCATTTCAGATATAGGTGTCGATAGGCATTTCAGATATAGGTGTCGATAGGCATTTCAGACATAGGTGTCGATAGGCATTTCAGATATAGGTGCCGATAGGCATTTCAGATATAGTTGCCGATTGGCATTTTAAAAATAGGTGCCGATAGGCATTTCAGATATAAAAGCCGATAGGCATTTCAAATATAGGTGCCGATAGGCATTCCAGATATGGTTGCCGATAGGCATTTCAAATATAGGTGCTGATAGGCATTTCAGATGTAGTTTCCGATAGGCATTTCAAAAATAGGTGTCGATAGGCATTTCAGATATAGGTGTCGATAGGCATTTCAGATATAGGTGTCGATAGGCATTTCAGATATAGGTGTCGATAGGCATTTCAGATATAGGTGTCGATAGGCATTTCAGATATAGCTGTCGATAGGCATTTCAGATATAGGTGTCGATAGGCATTTCAGATATAGGTGCTGATAGGCATTTCAGATATAGGTGTCGATAGGCATTTCAAATATAGGTGCCGATAGGCATTCCAGATATGGTTGCCGATAGGCATTTCAAATATAGGTGCTGATAGGCATTTCAGATGTAGTTTCCGATAGGCATTTCAAAAATAGGTGTCGATAGGCATTTCAGATATATGTGTCGATAGGCATTTCAGATATAGGTGTTGATAAGCATTTCAGATATAGGTGTCGATAGGCATTTCAGATATAGGTGTCGATAGGCATTTCAGATATAGGTGTCGATAGGCATTTCAGATATAGGTGTCGATAGGCATTTCAGATATAGGTGTCGATAGGCATTTCAGATATAGGTGCCGACAGGCATTTCAGATATAGTTGCCGATTGGCATTTTAAAATTAGGTGCCGATAGGCATTTCAGATATAGAAGCCGATAGGCATTTCAAATATAGGTGCCGATAGGCATTCCAGATATGGTTGCCGATAGGCATTTCAAATATAGGTGCTAATAGGCATTTCAGATGTAGTTTCCAAAAGGCATTTCAAAAATAGGTGTCGATAGGCATTTCAGATATAGGTGTCGATAGGCATTTCAGATATAGGTGTCGATAGGCATTTCAGATATAGGTGTCCATAGGCATTTCAGATATAGGTGTCGATAGGCATTTCAGATATAGGTGTCGATAGGCATTTCAGATATAGGTGTCGATAGGCATTTCAGATATAGGTGTCGATAGGCATTTCAGATATAGGTGCCGATAGGCATTTCAGATATAGTTGCCGATTGGCATTTTAAAAATAGGTGCCGATAGGCATTTCAGATATAGGTGTCGATAGGCATTTCAGATAGAGGTGTCGATAGGCATTTCAGATATAGGTGTCGATAGGCATTTCAGATATAGGTGTCGATAGGCATTTCAGATATAGGTGTCGATAGGCATTTCAGATATAGGTGTCGATAGGCATTTCAGATATAGGTGCCGATAGGCATTTCAGATATAGGTGCCGATAGGCATTTCAGATATAGTTGCCGATTGGCATTTTAAAAATAGGTGCCGATAGGCATTTCAGATATAGAAGCCGATAGGCATTTCAAATATAGGTGCCGATAGGCATTCCAGATATGGTTGCCGATAGGCATTTCAAATATAGGTGCTGATAGGCATTTCAGATGTAGTTTCCGATAGGCATTTCAAATATACGTGTCGATAGGCATTTCAGATATATGTGTCGATAGGCATTTCAGATATAGGTGTCGATAGGCATTTCAGATATAGGTGTCGATAGGCATTTCAGATATAGGTGTCGATAGGCATTTCAGATATAGGTGTCGATAGGCATTTCAGATATAGGTGTCGATAGGCATTTCAGATATAGGTGTCGATAGGCATTTCAGATATAGGTGCCGATAGGCATTTCAGATATAGTTGCCGATTGGCATTTTAAAAATAGGTGCCGATAGGCATTTCAGATATAGAAGCCGATAGGCATTTCAAATATAGGTGCCGATAGGCATTCCAGATATGGTTGCCGATAGGCATTTCAAATATAGGTGCTGATAGGTGTTTCAGATGTAGTTTCTGATAGGCATTTCAAAAATAGGTGTCGATAGGCACTTCAGATATAGGTGTCGATAGGCATTTCAGATATAGGTGTCGATAGGCATTTCAGATATAGGTGTCGATAGGCATTTCAGATATAGGTGTCGATAGGCATTTCAGATATAGGTGCCGATAGGCATTTCAGATATAGGTGCCGATAGGCATTTCAGATATAGTTGCCGATTGGCATTTTAAAAATAGGTGCCGATAGGCATTTCAGATATAGAAGCCGATAGGCATTTCAAATATAGGTGCCGATAGGCATTCCAGATATGGTTGCCGATAGGCATTTCAAATATAGGTGCTGATAGGCATTTCAGATGTAGTTTCCGATAATCATTTCAAAAATCGGTATCGATAGGCATTTCAGATTTAGGTGTCGATAGGCATTTCAGATATAGGTGTCGATAGGCATTTCAGATATAGGTGTCGATAGGCATTTCAGATATAGGTGTCGATAGGCATTTCAGATATAGGTGTCGATAGGCATTTCAGATATAGGTGTCGATAGGCATTTCAGATATAGGTGTCGATAGGCCTTTCAGATATAGGTGCCGATAGGCATTTCAGATATAGTTGCCGATTGGCATTTTAAAAATAGGTGCCGATAGGCATTTCAGATATAGAAGCCGATAGGCATTTCAAATATAGGTGCCGATAGGCATTCCAGATATGGTTGCCGATAGGCATTTCAAATATAGGTGCTGATAGGCATTCCAGATGTAGTTTCCGATAGGCATTTCAAAAATAGGTGTCGATAGGCATTTCAGATATAGGTGTCGATAGGCATTTCAGATATAGGTGTCGATAGGCATTTCAGATATAGGGTGTCGATAGGCATTTTAGATATAGGTGTCGATAGGCATTTCAGATATAGGTGTCGATAAGCATTTCAGATATAGGTGTCGATAGGCATTTCAGATATAGGTGTCGATAGGCATTTCAGATATAGGTGTCGATAGGCATTTCAGATATAGGTGCCGATAGGCATTTCAGATATAGTTGCCGATTAGCATTTTAAAAATAGGTGCCGATAGGCATTTCAGATATAGAAGCCGATAGGCATTTCAAATATAGGTGCCGATAGGCATTCCAGATATGGTTGCCGATAGGCATTTCTAATATAGGTGCTGATAGGCATTTCAGATGTAGTTTCCGATAGGCATTTCAAAAATAGGTGTCGATAGGCATTTCAGATATAGGTGTCGATAGGCATTTCAGATATAGGTATCGATAGGCATTTCAGATATAGGTGTCGATAGGCATTTCAGATATAGGTGTCGATAGGCATTTCAGATATAGGTGTCGATAGGCATTTCAGATATAGGTGTCGATAGGCATTTCAGATATAGGTGTCGTTAGGCATTTCAGGTATAGGTGTCGATAGGCATTTCAGATATAGGTGCCGATAGGCATTTCAGATGTAGTTGCCGATTGGCATTTTAAAAATAGTTGCCGATAGGCATTTCAGATATAGAAGCCGATAGGCATTTCAAATATAGGTGCCGATAGGCATTCCAGATATGGTTGCCGATAGGCATTTCAAATATAGGTGCTGATAGGCATTTCAGATGTAGTTTCCGATAGGCATTACAAAAATAGGTGTCGATAGGCATTTCAGATATAGGTGTCGATAGGCATTTCAGATATAGGTGTCGATAGGCATTTCAGATATAGGTGTCGATAGGCATTTCAGATATAGGTGTCGATAGGCATTTCAGATATAGGTGTCGATAGGCATTTCAGATATAGGTGTCGATAGGCATTTCAGATATAGGTGCCGATAGGCATTTCAGATATAGTTGCCGATTGGCATTTTAAAAATAAATGCCGATAGGCATTTCAGATATAGAAGCCGATAGGCATTTCAAATATAGGTGCCGATAGGCATTTCAGATATAGGTGTCGATAGGCATTTCAGATATAGGTGCCGATAGGCATTTCAGATATAGTTGCCGATTGGCATTTTAAAAATAGGTGCCGATAGGCATTTTAGATATAGGTGTCGATAGGCATTTCAGATATAGGTGTCGATAGGCATTTCAGATATAGGTGTCGATAGGCATTTCAGATATAGGTGCCGATAGGCATTTCAGATATAGTTGCCGATTGGCATTTTAAAAATAGGTGCCGATAGGCATTTCAGATATAAAAGCCGATAGGCATTTCAGATATAGGTGTCGATAGGCATTTCAGATATAGGTGTCGATAGGCATTTCAGATATAGGTGTCGATAGGCATTTCAGATATAGGTGCCGATAGGCATTTCAGATATAGTTGCCGATTGGCATTTTAAAAATAAATGCCGATAGGCATTTCAGATATAGAAGCCGATAGGCATTTCAAATATAGGTGCCGATAGGCATTCCAGATATGGTTACCGATAGGCATTTCAAATATAGGTGCTGATAGGCATTTCAGATGTAGTTTCCGATAGGCATTTCAAAAATAGGTGTCGATAGGCATTTCAGATATAGGTGTCGATAGGCATTTCAGATATAGGTGTCGATAGGCATTTCAGATATAGGTGTCGATAGGCATTTCAGATATAGGTGTCGATAGGCATATCAGATATAGGTGTCGATAGGCATTTCAGATATAGGTGCCGATAGGCATTTCAGATATAGTTGCCGATTGGCATTTTAAAAATAGGTGCCGATAGGCATTTTAGATATAGGTGTCGATAGGCATTTCAGATATAGGTGTCGATAGGCATTTCAGATATAGGTGTCGATAGGCATTTCAGATATAGGTGCCGATAGGCATTTCAGATATAGTTGCCGATTGGCATTTTAAAAATAGGTGCCGATAGGCACTTCAGATATAGAAGCCGATAGGCATTTCAAATATAGGTGCCGAATAGCATTCCAGATATGGTTGCCGATAGGCATTTCAAATATAGGTGCTGATAGGCATTTCAGATGTAGATTCCGATAGGCATTTCAAAAATAGGTGTCGATAGGCATTTCAGATATAGGTGTCGATAGGCATTTCAGATATAGGTGTCGATAGGCATTTCAGATATAGGTGTCGATAGGCATTTCAGATATAGGTGTCGATAGGCATTTCAGATATAGGTGTCGATAGGCATTTCAGATATAGGTGTCGATAGGCATTTCAGATATAGGTGTCGATAGGCATTTCAGATATAGGTGTCGATAGGCATTTCAGATATAGGTGCCGATAGGCATTTCAGATATAGGTGTCGATAGGCATTTCAGATATATGTGTCGATAGGCATTTCAGATATAGGTGCCGATAGGCATTTCAGATATAGTTGCCGATTGGCATTTTAAAAATAGGTGCCGATAGGCATTTCAGATATAGGTGTCGATAGGCATTTCAGATATAGGTGTCGATAGGCATTTCAGACATAGGTGTCGATAGGCATTTCAGATATAGGTGCCGATAGGCATTTCAGATATAGTTGCCGATTGGCATTTTAAAAATAGGTGCCGATAGGCATTTCAGATATAAAAGCCGATAGGCATTTCAAATATAGGTGCCGATAGGCATTCCAGATATGGTTGCCGATAGGCATTTCAAATATAGGTGCTGATAGGCATTTCAGATGTAGTTTCCGATAGGCATTTCAAAAATAGGTGTCGATAGGCATTTCAGATATAGGTGTCGATAGGCATTTCAGATATAGGTGTCGATAGGCATTTCAGATATAGGTGTCGATAGGCATTTCAGATATAGGTGTCGATAGGCATTTCAGATATAGCTGTCGATAGGCATTTCAGATATAGGTGTCGATAGGCATTTCAGATATAGGTGCTGATAGGCATTTCAGATATAGGTGTCGATAGGCATTTCAAATATAGGTGCCGATAGGCATTCCAGATATGGTTGCCGATAGGCATTTCAAATATAGGTGCTGATAGGCATTTCAGATGTAGTTTCCGATAGGCATTTCAAAAATAGGTGTCGATAGGCATTTCAGATATATGTGTCGATAGGCATTTCAGATATAGGTGTTGATAAGCATTTCAGATATAGGTGTCGATAGGCATTTCAGATATAGGTGTCGATAGGCATTTCAGATATAGGTGTCGATAGGCATTTCAGATATAGGTGTCGATAGGCATTTCAGATATAGGTGTCGATAGGCATTTCAGATATAGGTGCCGATAGGCATTTCAGATATAGTTGCCGATTGGCATTTTAAAAATAGGTGCCGATAGGCATTTCAGATATAGAAGCCGATAGGCATTTCAAATATAGGTGCCGATAGGCATTCCAGATATGGTTGCCGATAGGCATTTCAAATATAGGTGCTAATAGGCATTTCAGATGTAGTTTCCAAAAGGCATTTCAAAAATAGGTGTCGATAGGCATTTCAGATATAGGTGTCGATAGGCATTTCAGATATAGGTGTCAATAGGCATTTCAGATATAGGTGTCGATAGGCATTTCAGATATAGGTGTCGATAGGCATTTCAGATATAGGTGTCGATAGGCATTTCAGATATAGGTGTCGATAGGCATTTCAGATATAGGTGTCGATAGGCATTTCAGATATAGGTGCCGATAGGCATTTCAGATATAGTTGCCGATTGGCATTTTAAAAATAGGTGCCGATAGGCATTTCAGATATAGGTGTCGATAGGCATTTCAGATAGAGGTGTCGATAGGCATTTCAGATATAGGTGTCGATAGGCATTTCAGATATAGGTGTCGATAGGCATTTCAGATATAGGTGTCGATAGGCATTTCAGATATAGGTGTCGATAGGCATTTCAGATATAGGTGCCGATAGGCATTTCAGATATAGGTGCCGATAGGCATTTCAGATATAGTTGCCGATTGGCATTTTAAAAATAGGAGCCGATAGGCATTTCAGATATAGAAGCCGATAGGCATTTCAAATATAGGTGCCGATAGGCATTCCAGATATGGTTGCCGATAGGCATTTCAAATATAGGTGCTGATAGGCATTTCAGATGTAGTTTCCGATAGGCATTTCAAATATACGTGTCGATAGGCATTTCAGATATATGTGTCGATAGGCATTTCAGATATAGGTGTCGATAGGCATTTCAGATATAGGTGTCGATAGGCATTTCAGATATAGGTGTCGATAGGCATTTCAGATATAGGTGTCGATAGGCATTTCAGATATAGGTGTCGATAGGCATTTCAGATATAGGTGTCGATAGGCATTTCAGATATAGGTGCCGATAGGCATTTCAGATATAGTTGCCGATTGGCATTTGTAAAATAGGTGCCGATAGGCATTTCAGATATAGAAGCCGATAGGCATTTCAAATATAGGTGCCGATAGGCATTCCAGATATGGTTGCCGATAGGCATTTCAAATATAGGTGCTGATAGGTGTTTCAGATGTAGTTTCTGATAGGCATTTCAAAAATAGGTGTCGATAGGCACTTCAGATATAGGTGTCGATAGGCATTTCAGATATAGGTGTCGATAGGCATTTCAGATATAGTTGTCGATAGGCATTTCAGATATAGGTGTCGATAGGCATTTCAGATATAGGTGCCGATAGGCATTTCAGATATAGGTGCCGATAGGCATTTCAGATATAGTTGCCGATTGGCATTTTAAAAATAGGTGCCGATAGGCATTTCAGATATAGAAGCCGATAGGCATTTCAAATATAGGTGCCGATAGGCATTCCAGATATGGTTGCCGATAGGCATTTCAAATATAGGTGCTGATAGGCATTTCAGATGTAGTTTCCGATAATTATTTCAAAAATCGGTGTCGATAGGCATTTCAGATATAGGTGTCGATAGGCATTTCAGATATAGGTGTCGATAGGCATTTCAGATATAGGTGTCGATAGGCATTTCAGATATAGGTGTCGATAGGCATTTCAGATATAGGTGTCGATAGGCATTTCAGATATAGGTGTCGATAGGCATTTCAGATATAGGTGTCGATAGGCATTTCAGATATAGGTGTCGATAGGCCTTTCAGATATAGGTGCCGATAGGCATTTCAGATATAGTTGCCGATTGGCATTTTAAAAATAGGTGCCGATAGGCATTTCAGATATAGAAGCCGATAGGCATTTCAAATATAGGTGCCGATAGGCATTCCAGATATGGTTGCCGATAGGCATTTCAAATATAGGTGCTGATAGGCATTTCAGATGTAGTTTCCGATAGGCATTTCAAAAATAGGTGTCGATAGGCATTTCAGATATAGGTGTCGATAGGCATTTCAGATATAGGTGTCGATAGGCATTTCAGATATAGGGTGTCGGTAGGCATTTTAGATATAGGTGTCGATAGGCATTTCAGATATAGGTGTCGATAAGCATTTCAGATATAGGTGTCGATAGGCATTTCAGATATAGGTGTCGATAGGCATTTCAGATATAGGTGTCGATAGGCATTTCAGATATAGGTGCCGATAGGCATTTCAGATATAGTTGCCGATTAGCATTTTAAAAATAGGTGCCGATAGGCATTTCAGATATAGAAGCCGATAGGCATTTCAAATATAGGTGCCGATAGGCATTCCAGATATGGTTGCCGATAGGCATTTCTAATATAGGTGCTGATAGGCATTTCAGATGTAGTTTCCGATAGGCATTTCAAAAATAGGTGTCGATAGGCATTTCAGATATAGGTGTCGATAGGCATTTCAGATATAGGTATCGATAGGCATTTCAGATATAGGTGTCGATAGGCATTTCAGATATAGGTGTCGATAGGCATTTCAGATATAGGTGTCGATAGGCATTTCAGATATAGGTGTCGATAGGCATTTCAGATATAGGTGTCGTTAGGCATTTCAGGTATAGGTGTCGATAGGCATTTCAGATATAGGTGCCGATAGGCATTTCAGATGTAGTTGCCGATTGGCATTTTAAAAATAGTTGCCGATAGGCATTTCAGATATAGAAGCCGATAGGCATTTCAAATATAGGTGCCGATAGGCATTCCAGATATGGTTGCCGATAGGCATTTCAAATATAGGTGCTGATAGGCATTTCAGATGTAGTTTCCGATAGGCATTTCAAAAATAGGTGTCGATAGGCATTTCAGATATAGGTGTCGATAGGCATTTCAGATATAGGTGTCGATAGGCATTTCAGATATAGGTGTCGATAGGCATTTCAGATATAGGTGTCGATAGGCATTTCAGATATAGGTGTCGATAGGCATTTCAGATATAGGTGTCGATAGGCATTTCAGATATAGGTGCCGATAGGCATTTCAGATATAGTTGCCGATTGGCATTTTAAAAATAAATGCCGATAGGCATTTCAGATATAGAAGCCGATAGGCATTTCAAATATAGGTGCCGATAGGCATTCCAGATATGGTTGCCGATAGGCATTTCAAATATAGGTGCTGATAGGCATTTCAGATGTAGTTTCCGATAGGCATTTCAAAAATAGGTGTCGATAGGCATTTCAGATATAGGTGTCGATAGGCATTTCAGATATAGGTGTCGATAGGCATTTCAGATATAGGTGTCGATAGGCATTTCAGATATAGGTGTCGATAGG
>JAVRKA010001087.1:0-27115 GCA_034508555.1 Venustoraphidia nigricollis | reverse complement strand
AATGCCTATCGATACCTATATTTGAAATACCTATCGGCTTCTATATCTAAAATGCCTATCGGTACCTATTTTTAAAATGCCAATCGGTAACTATATCTGAAATGCCTATCGGCACCTATATCTGAAATGCCTATCGGCACCATTTTTTGAAATGCCTATCGGAAACTACATCCGGAATGCCTATCGGCACCTATATTTGAAATGCCTATCGGCTTCTATATCTGAAATGCCTATTGACACCAATTTTTGAAATGCCTATCGGAAACTACATCTGAAATGCCTATCAGCACCTATATTTGAAATGCCTATCGGCAACCATATCTGGAATGCTCATCGGCACCTATATTTGAAAT
The DNA here is from genome assembly GCA_034508555.1 of Venustoraphidia nigricollis. Taxonomy (NCBI): domain Eukaryota; kingdom Metazoa; phylum Arthropoda; class Insecta; order Raphidioptera; family Raphidiidae; genus Venustoraphidia; species Venustoraphidia nigricollis. The sequence goes on along the minus strand of JAVRKA010001087.1, from coordinate 26,762 downwards.
GCCTATCGGCTTATATATCTGAAATGCCTATCGGCACCTATTTTTAAAATGCCAATCGGCAACTATATCTGAAATGCCTATCGGCACCTATATCTGAAATGTCTATCGGCACCTATTTTTGAAATGCCTATCGGAAACTACATCTGAAATGCCTATCAGCACCTATATTTGAAATGCTTATCGGCAACCATATCTGAAATACCTATCGACACCTATATTTAAAATCCCTATCGGCTTCTATATCTGAAATGCCTATCGGCACCTATTTTTAAAATGCCAATCGGCAACTATATCTGAAATGCCTTTCGGCACCTATATCTGAAATGCCCATCGGCACCAATTTTTGAAATGCCTATCGGAAACTACATCTGAAATGCCTGTCAGCACCTATATTTGAAATGCCTATCGGCAACCATATCTGGAATGCTCATCGGCACCTATATTTGAAATGCCTATCGGCTTATATATCTGAAATGCCTATCGGCACCTATTTTTAAAATGCCAATCGGCAACTATATCTGAAATGCCTATCGGCACCTACATCTGAAATGCCTATCGGCACCTATTTTTGAAATGCCTATCGGAAACTACATCTGAAATGCCTATCAGCACCTATATTTGAAATGCCTATCGGCAATTATATCTGAAATGCCTATCGACCCCTATATTTGAAATACCTATCGGCTTCTATATCTGAAATGCCTATCGGCACCTATTTTTAAAATGCCAATCGGCAACTATATCTGAAATGCCTATCGGCACCTACATCTGAAATGCCTATCGGCACCAATTTTTGAAATGCCTATCGGAAACTACATCTGAAATGCCTATCAGCACCTATATTTGAAATGCCTATCGGCAACCATATCTGTAATGCCTATCGGCACCTATATTTGAAATGCCTATCGGCTTCTATATCTGAAATGCCAATCGGCAACTATATCTGAAATGCCTATCGGCACCTATATCTGAAATGCCTATCGGCACCTATTTTTGAAATGCCTATCGGAAACTACATCTGAAATGCCTATCAGCACCTATATTTGAAATGCCTATCGGCAACCATATCTGGAATGCCTATCGGCGCCTATATTTGAAATGCCTATCGGCTTCTATATCTGAAATAGCTATCGGCGCCTATTTTTAAAATGCCAATCGGCAACTATATCTGAAGTGCCTATCGGCACCTATATCTGAAATGCCTATCGGCACCTATTTTTGAAATGCCTATCGAAAACTACATCTGAAATGCCTATCAGCACCTATATTTGAAATGCCTATCGGCAACCACCTCAGAAATGCCTATCGGCACCTATATCTAAAATGCCTATCGGCACCTATTTTTGAAATGCCTATCGGAAACTACATCTAAAATGCCTATCGGCACCTATTTTTAAAATGCCAATCGGTAAGTATATCTGAAATGCCTATCGGCACCTATATCTGAAATGCCTATCGGTACCTATATCTGAAATGCCTATCGGAAACTACATCTGAAATGACTATCAGCACCTATATTTGAAATGCCTATCGGCAACCATATCTGAAATGCCTATCCACACCTATATTTGAAATACCTATCGGCTTCTATATCTGAAATGCCTATCGGCACCTATTTTTAAAATGCCAATCGGCAACTATATCTGAAATGCCTATCGGCACCTATATCTGATATGCCTATCGGTACCTATTTTTGAAATGCCTATCGGAAACTACATCTGAAATGATTATCAGCGCTTATATTTAATATGCCTATCGGCACACCATATCTGGAATGCCAATCGGCAACTATATTTGAAATGCCTATCGGTACCTATATTTGAAATGCCTATCAGAAACTACATCTGAAATGATTATCAGCGATTATATTTAATATGCCTATCGGCAACCATATCTGGAATGCCTATCGGCAACTATATTTGAAATGCCTATCGGCTTCTATATCTGAAATGCCTATCGGCACCTATTTTTTAAATGCCAATTGTAAACTATATCTGAAATGACTATCGGTACCTATATCTGAAATGCCTATCGGCACCTATTTTTAAAATGCCAATCGGCAACTATATCTGAAATGCCTATCGGCACCTATTTTTGAAATGCCTATCGGAAACTACATCTGAAATGCCTATCAGCACCTATATTTGAAATGCCTATCGGCAACCATATCTGAAATGCCTATCGACAACTATATTTGAAATACCTATCGGCTTCTATATCTGAAATGCCTATCGGTACCTATTTTTAAAATGCCAATCGATTACTATATCTGAAATGCCTATCGGCACCTATATCTGAAATGCCTATCGGCACCATTTTTTTAATTGCCTATCGGAAACTACATCCGGAATGCCTATCAGCACCTATATTTGAAATGCCTATCGGCAACCATATCTGGAATGCCTATCGGCACCTATATTTGAAATGCCTATCGGCTTCTATATCTGAAATGCCTATCGACACCAATTTTTGAAATGCCTATCGGAAACTACATCTGAAATGCCTATCAGCACCTATATTTGAAATGCCTATCGGCAACCATATTTGGAATGCTCATCGGCACCTATATTTGAAATGCCTATCGGCTTATATATCTGAAATGCCTATCGGCACCTATTTTTAAAATGCCAATCGGCAACTATATCTGAAATGCCTATCGGCACCTATATCTGAAATGCCTATCGGCACCTATTTTTGAAATGCCTATCGGAAACTACATCTGAAATGCCTATCAGCACCTATATTTGAAATGCTTATCGGCAACCATATTTGGAATGCTCATCGGCACCTATATTTGAAATGCCTATCGGCTTATATATCTGAAATGCCTATCGGCACCTATTTTTAAAATGCCAATCGGCAACTATATCTGAAATGCCTATCGGCACCTATATCTGAAATGCCTATCGGCACCTATTTTTGAAATGCCTATCGGAAACTACATCTGAAATGCCTATCAGCACCTATATTTGAAATGCTAATCGGCAACTATATCTGAAATGTCTATCGGCACCTATATCTGAAATGCCTATCGGCACCAATTTTTGATATGCCTATCGGAAACTACATCTGAAATGCCTATCAGCACCTATATTTGAAATGCCTATCGGCAACCATATCTGGAATGCTCATCGGCACCTATATTTGAAATGCCTATCGGCTTATATATCTGAAATGCCTATCGACACCTATTTTTAAAATGCCAATCGGCAACTATATCTGAAATGCCTATCGACACCTATATCTGAAATGCCTATCGGCACCTATTTTTGAAATGCCTATCGGAAACTACATCTGAAATGCCTATCAGCACCTATATTTGAAATGCCTATCGGCAATCATATCTGAAATGCCTATCGACACCTATATTTGAAATACCTATCGGCTTCTATATCTGAAATGCCTATCGGCACCTATTTTTAAAATGCCAATCGGCAACTATATCTGAAATGCCTATCGGCACCTATATCTGAAATGCCTATCGGCACCAATTTTTGAAATGCCTATCGGAAACTACATCTGAAATGCCTATCAGCACCTATATTTGAAATGCCTATCGGCAACCATATCTGGAATGCCTATCGGCACCTATATTTGAAATGCCTATCGGCTTCTATATCTGAAATGCCTATCGGCACCTATTTTTAAAATGCCAATCGGCAACTATATCTGAAATGCCTATCGGCACCTATATCTGAAATGCCTATCGGCACCTATTTTTAAAATGCCTATCGGAAACTACATCTGAAATGCCTATGAGCACCTATATTTGAAATGCCTATCGGCAACCATATCTGGAATGCCTATCGGCGCTCATATTTTAAATGCCTAACGGCTTCTATATCTGAAATACCTATCGGCGCCTATTTTTAAAATGCAAATCGGCAACTATCTCTGAAGTGCCTATCGGCACCTATATCTGAATTGCCTATCGGCACCTATTTTTGAAATGCCTGTCGAAAACTACATCTGAAATGCCTATCAGCACCTATATTTGAAATGCCTATCGGCAACCACATCAGAAATGCCTATCGGCACCTATATCTGAAATGCCTTTCGGCGTTTATATCTGAAATGCCGGTCGACACCTATATTTGAAATGCCTATCGGCACATATATTTTAAATGCCTATCGGCAACTATATCTGATATGCCTATCGGCACCTATATCTGAAATGCCTATCGGCACCTATTTTTGAAATGCCTATCGGAAACTACATCTAAAATGCCTATCGGCACCTTTTTTTAAAATGCCAATCGTCAAGTATATCTGAAATGCCTATCGGCACCTATATCTGAAATGCCTATCGAAACCTATTTTTGAAATGCCAATCGGAAACTACATCTGAAATGACTATCAGCACCTATATTTGAAATGCCTATCGGCAACCATATCTGAAATGCCTATCCACACCTATATTTGAAATACCAATCGGCTTCTATATCTGAAATGCCTATCGGCACCTATTTTTAAAATGCCAATCGGCAACTATGTCTGAAATGCCTTTCGGCACTTATATCTGAAATGCCTATCGGTACCTATTTTTGAAATGCCTATCGAAAACTACATCTGAAATGATTATCAGCGCTTATATTTAATATGCCTATCGGCAACCATATCTGGAATGCCTATCGGCAACTATATTTGAAATGCTTATCGGCTTCTATATCTGAAATGCCTATCGGCACCTATTTTTAAAATACCAATCGGCAACTATATCTGAAATGCCTATCGGCACCTATATCTGAAATGCCTATCGGCATATATTTTTGAAATGCCTTTCGGAAACTACATCTGAAATGCCTATCTGCTCCTATATTTGAAATGCCTATCGGCAACCATATCTAAAATGCCTATCGACACCTATATTTGAAATACCTATCGGCTTCTATATCTGAAATGCCTATCGGCACCTGTTTTTAAAATGCCAATCGGCAACTATATCTGAAATGCCTATCGGCACCTATATCCGAAATGCCTATCGGCATATATTTTTGAAATGCCTTTCGGAAACTACATCTAAAATGCCTATCAGCACCTATATTTGAAATGCCTATCGGCAACCATATCTGGAATGCCTATCGGCACCTATATTTGAAATGCCTATCGGCTTATATATCTGAAATGCCTATCGGCACCTATTTTTAAAATGCCAATCGGCAACTATATCTGAAATGCCTATCGGCACCTATATCTGAAATGTCTATCGGCACCTATTTTTGAAATGCCTATCGGAAACTACATCTGAAATGCCTATCAGCACCTATATTTGAAATGCTTATCGGCAACCATATCTGAAATACCTATCGACACCTATATTTAAAATCCCTATCGGCTTCTATATCTGAAATGCCTATCGGCACCTATTTTTAAAATGCCAATCGGCAACTATATCTGAAATGCCTTTCGGCACCTATATCTGAAATGCCCATCGGCACCAATTTTTGAAATGCCTATCGGAAACTACATCTGAAATGCCTGTCAGCACCTATATTTGAAATGCCTATCGGCAACCATATCTGGAATGCTCATCGGCACCTATATTTGAAATGCCTATCGGCTTATATATCTGAAATGCCTATCGGCACCTATTTTTAAAATGCCAATCGGCAACTATATCTGAAATGCCTATCGGCACCTACATCTGAAATGCCTATCGGCACCTATTTTTGAAATGCCTATCGGAAACTACATCTGAAATGCCTATCAGCACCTATATTTGAAATGCCTATCGGCAATTATATCTGAAATGCCTATCGACCCCTATATTTGAAATACCTATCGGCTTCTATATCTGAAATGCCTATCGGCACCTATTTTTAAAATGCCAATCGGCAACTATATCTGAAATGCCTATCGGCACCTATATCTGAAATGCCTATCGGCACCAATTTTTGAAATGCCTATCGGAAACTACATCTGAAATGCCTATCAGCACCTATTTTTGAAATGCCTATCGGAAACTACATCTGAAATGCCTATCAGCACCTATATTTGAAATGCCTATCGGCAACCATATCTGGAATGCCTATCGGCGCCTATATTTGAAATGCCTATCGGCTTCTATATCTGAAATACCTATCGGCGCCTATTTTTAAAATGCCAATCGGCAACTATATCTGAAGTGCCTATCGGCACCTATATCTGAAATGCCTATCGGCACCTATTTTTGAAATGCCTATCGAAAACTACATCTGAAATGCCTATCAGCACCTATATTTGAAATGCCTATCGGCAACCACCTCAGAAATGCCTATCGGCACCTATATCTAAAATGCCTATCGGCACCTATTTTTGAAATGCCTATCGGAAACTACATCTAAAATGCCTATCGGCACCTATTTTTAAAATGCCAATCGGTAAGTATATCTGAAATGCCTATCGGCACCTATATCTGAAATGCCTATCGGTACCTATATCTGAAATGCCTATCGGAAACTACATCTGAAATGACTATCAGCACCTATATTTGAAATGCCTATCGGCAACCATATCTGAAATGCCTATCCACACCTATATTTGAAATACCTATCGGCTTCTATATCTGAAATGCCTATCGGCACCTATTTTTAAAATGCCAATCGGCAACTATATCTGAAATGCCTATCGGCACCTATATCTGATATGCCTATCGGTACCTATTTTTGAAATGCCTATCGGAAACTACATCTGAAATGATTATCAGCGCTTATATTTAATATGCCTATCGGCACACCATATCTGGAATGCCAATCGGCAACTATATTTGAAATGCCTATCGGTACCTATTTTTGAAATGCCTATCAGAAACTACATCTGAAATGATTATCAGCGATTATATTTAATATGCCTATCGGCAACCATATCTGGAATGCCTATCGGCAACTATATTTGAAATGCCTATCGGCTTCTATATCTGAAATGCCTATCGGCACCTATTTTTTAAATGCCAATTGTAAACTATATCTGAAATGACTATCGGTACCTATATCTGAAATGCCTATCGGCACCTATTTTTAAAATGCCAATCGGCAACTATATCTGAAATGCCTATCGGCACCTATTTTTGAAATGCCTATCGGAAACTACATCTGAAATGCCTATCAGCACCTATATTTGAAATGCCTATCGGCAACCATATCTGAAATGCCTATCGACAACTATATTTGAAATACCTATCGGCTTCTATATCTGAAATGCCTATCGGTACCTATTTTTAAAATGCCAATCGATTACTATATCTGAAATGCCTATCGGCACCTATATCTGAAATGCCTATCGGCACCATTTTTTGAAATGCCTATCGGAAACTACATCCGGAATGCCTATCAGCACCTATATTTGAAATGCCTATCGGCAACCATATCTGGAATGCCTATCGGCACCTATATTTGAAATGCCTATCTTCTTCTATATCTGAAATGCCTATCGACACCAATTTTTGAAATGCCTATCGGAAACTACATCTGAAATGCCTATCAGCACCTATATTTGAAATGCCTATCGGCAACCATATTTGGAATGCTCATCGGCACCTATATTTGAAATGCCTATCGGCTTATATATCTGAAATGCCTATCGGCACCTATTTTTAAAATGCCAATCGGCAACTATATCTGAAATGCCTATCGGCACCTATATCTGAAATGCCTATCGGCACCTATTTTTGAAATGCCTATCGGAAACTACATCTGAAATGCCTATCAGCACCTATATTTGAAATGCTTATCGGCAACCATATTTGGAATGCTCATCGGCACCTATATTTGAAATGCCTATCGGCTTATATATCTGAAATGCCTATCGGCACCTATTTTTAAAATGCCAATCGGCAACTATATCTGAAATGCCTATCGGCACCTATATCTGAAATGCCTATCGGCACCTATTTTTGAAATGCCTATCGGAAACTACATCTGAAATGCCTATCAGCACCTATATTTGAAATGCTTATCGGCAACTATATCTGAAATGTCTATCGGCACCTATATCTGAAATGCCTATCGGCACCAATTTTTGATATGCCTATCGGAAACTACATCTGAAATGCCTATCAGCACCTATATTTGAAATGCCTATCGGCAACCATATCTGGAATGCTCATCGGCACCTATATTTGAAATGCCTATCGGCTTATATATCTGAAATGCCTATCGACACCTATTTTTAAAATGCCAATCGGCAACTATATCTGAAATGCCTATCGACACCTATATCTGAAATGCCTATCGGCACCTATTTTTGAAATGCCTATCGGAAACTACATCTGAAATGCCTATCAGCACCTATATTTGAAATGCCTATCGGCAATCATATCTGAAATGCCTATCGACACCTATATTTGAAATACCTATCGGCTTCTATATCTGAAATGCCTATCGGCACCTATTTTTAAAATGCCAATCGGCAACTATATCTGAAATGCCTATCGGCACCTATATCTGAAATGCCTATCGGCACCAATTTTTGAAATGCCTATCGGAAACTACATCTGAAATGCCTATCAGCACCTATATTTGAAATGCCTATCGGCAACCATATCTGGAATGCCTATCGGCACCTATATTTGAAATGCCTATCGGCTTCTATATCTGAAATGCCTATCGGCACCTATTTTTAAAATGCCAATCGGCAACTATATCTGAAATGCCTATCGGCACCTATATCTGAAATGCCTATCGGCACCTATTTTTAAAATGCCTATCGGAAACTACATCTGAAATGCCTATGAGCACCTATATTTGAAATGCCTATCGGCAACCATATCTGGAATGCCTATCGGCGCTCATATTTTAAATGCCTAACGGCTTCTATATCTGAAATACCTATCGGCGCCTATTTTTAAAATGCAAATCGGCAACTATCTCTGAAGTGCCTATCGGCACCTATATCTGAATTGCCTATCGGCACCTATTTTTGAAATGCCTGTCGAAAACTACATCTGAAATGCCTATCAGCACCTATATTTGAAATGCCTATCGGCAACCACATCAGAAATGCCTATCGGCACCTATATCTGAAATGCCTTTCGGCGTTTATATCTGAAATGCCGGTCGACACCTATATTTGAAATGCCTATCGGCACATATATTTTAAATGCCTATCGGCAACTCTATATCTGATATGCCTATCGGCACCTATATCTGAAATGCCTATCGGCACCTATTTTTGAAATGCCTATCGGAAACTACATCTAAAATGCCTATCGGCACCTTTTTTTAAAATGCCAATCGTCAAGTATATCTGAAATGCCTATCGGCACCTATATCTGAAATGCCTATCGAAACCTATTTTTGAAATGCCAATCGGAAACTACATCTGAAATGACTATCAGCACCTATATTTGAAATGCCTATCGGCAACCATATCTGTAATGCCTATCCACACCTATATTTGAAATACCAATCGGCTTCTATATCTGAAATGCCTATCGGCACCTATTTTTAAAATGCCAATCGGCAACTATGTCTGAAATGCCTTTCGGCACTTATATCTGAAATGCCTATCGGTACCTATTTTTGAAATGCCTATCGAAAACTACATCTGAAATGATTATCAGCGCTTATATTTAATATGCCTATCGGCAACCATATCTGGAATGCCTATCGGCAACTATATTTGAAATGCTTATCGGCTTCTATATCTGAAATGCCTATCGGCACCTATTTTTAAAATACCAATCGGCAACTATATCTGAAATGCCTATCGGCACCTATATCTGAAATGCCTATCGGCATATATTTTTGAAATGCCTTTCGGAAACTACATCTGAAATGCCTATCTGCTCCTATATTTGAAATGCCTATCGGCAACCATATCTAAAATGCCTATCGACACCTATATTTGAAATACCTATCGGCTTCTATATCTGAAATGCCTATCGGCACCTGTTTTTAAAATGCCAATCGGCAACTATATCTAAAAAGCCTATCGGCACCTATATCCGAAATGCCTATCGGCATATATTTTTGAAATGCCTTTCGGAAACTACATCTAAAATGCCTATCAGCACCTATATTTGAAATGCCTATCGGCAACCATATCTGGAATGCCTATCGGCACCTATATTTGAAATGCCTATCGGCTTATATATCTGAAATGCCTATCGGCACCTATTTTTAAAATGCCAATCGGCAACTATATCTGAAATGCCTATCGGCACCTATATCTGAAATGTCTATCGGAAACTACATCTGAAATGCCTATCAGCACCTATATTTGAAATGCTTATCGGCAACCATATCTGAAATACCTATCGACACCTATATTTAAAATCCCTATCGGCTTCTATATCTGAAATGCCTATCGGCACCTATTTTTAAAATGCCAATCGGCAACTATATCTGAAATGCCTTTCGGCACCTATATCTGAAATGCCCATCGGCACCAATTTTTGAAATGCCTATCGGAAACTACATCTGAAATGCCTGTCAGCACCTATATTTGAAATGCCTATCGGCAACCATATCTGGAATGCTCATCGGCACCTATATTTGAAATGCCTATCGGCTTATATATCTGAAATGCCTATCGGCACCTATTTTTAAAATGCCAATCGGCAACTATATCTGAAATGCCTATCGGCACCTACATCTGAAATGCCTATCGGCACCTATTTTTGAAATGCCTATCGGAAACTACATCTGAAATGCCTATCAGCACCTATATTTGAAATGCCTATCGGCAATTATATCTGAAATGCCTATCGACCCCTATATTTGAAATACCTATCGGCTTCTATATCTGAAATGCCTATCGGCACCTATTTTTAAAATGCCAATCGGCAACTATATCTGAAATGCCTATCGGCACCTATATCTGAAATGCCTATCGGCACCTATTTTTGAAATGCCTATCGGAAACTACATCTGAAATGCCTATCAGCACCTATATTTGAAATGCCTATCGGCAACCATATCTGGAATGCCTATCGGCGCCTATATTTGAAATGCCTATCGGCTTCTATATCTGAAATACCTATCGGCGCCTATTTTTAAAATGCCAATCGGCAACTATATCTGAAGTGCCTATCGGCACCTATATCTGAAATGCCTATCGGCACCTATTTTTGAAATGCCTATCGAAAACTACATCTGAAATGCCTATCAGCACCTATATTTGAAATGCCTATCGGCAACCACCTCAGAAATGCCTATCGGCACCTATATCTAAAATGCCTATCGGCACCTATTTTTGAAATGCCTATCGGAAACTACATCTAAAATGCCTATCGGCACCTATTTTTAAAATGCCAATCGGTAAGTATATCTGAAATGCCTATCGGCACCTATATCTGAAATGCCTATCGGTACCTATATCTGAAATGCCTATCGGAAACTACATCTGAAATGACTATCAGCACCTATATTTGAAATGCCTATCGGCAACCATATCTGAAATGCCTATCCACACCTATATTTGAAATACCTATCGGCTTCTATATCTGAAATGCCTATCGGCACCTATTTTTAAAATGCCAATCGGCAACTATATCTGAAATGCCTATCGGCACCTATATCTGATATGCCTATCGGTACCTATTTTTGAAATGCCTATCGGAAACTACATCTGAAATGATTATCAGCGCTTATATTTAATATGCCTATCGGCACACCATATCTGGAATGCCAATCGGCAACTATATTTGAAATGCCTATCGGTACCTATTTTTGAAATGCCTATCAGAAACTACATCTGAAATGATTATCAGCGATTATATTTAATATGCCTATCGGCAACCATATCTGGAATGCCTATCGGCAACTATATTTGAAATGCCTATCGGCTTCTATATCTGAAATGCCTATCGGCACCTATTTTTTAAATGCCAATTGGCAACTATATCTGAAATGACTATCGGTACCTATATCTGAAATGCCTATCGGCACCTATTTTTAAAATGCCAATCGGCAACTATATCTGAAATGCCTATCGGCACCTATATCTGAAATGCCTATCGGCACCTATTTTTGAAATGCCTATCGGAAACTACATCTGAAATGCCTATCAGCACCTATATTTGAAATGCCTATCGGCAACCATATCTGAAATGCCTATCGACAACTATATTTGAAATACCTATCGGCTTCTATATCTGAAATGCCTATCGGTACCTATTTTTAAAATGCCAATCGGTAACTATATCTGAAATGCCTATCGGCACCTATATCTGAAATGCCTATCGGCACCATTTTTTGAAATGCCTATCGGAAACTACATCCGGAATGCCTATCAGCACCTATATTTGAAATGCCTATCGGCAACCATATCTGGAATGCCTATCGGCACCTATATTTGAAATGCCTATCGGCTTCTATATCTGAAATGCCTATCGAATCCAATTTTTGAAATGCCTATCGGAAACTACATCTGAAATGCCTATCAGCACCTATATTTGAAATGCCTATCGGCAACCATATTTGGAATGCTCATCGGCACCTATATTTGAAATGCCTATCGGCTTATATATCTGAAATGCCTATCGGCACCTATTTTTAAAATGCCAATCGGCAACTATATCTGAAATGCCTATCGGCACCTATATCTGAAATGCCTATCGGCACCTATTTTTGAAATGCCTATCGGAAACTACATCTGAAATGCCTATCAGCACCTATATTTGAAATGCTTATCGGCAACCATATTTGGAATGCTCATCGGCACCTATATTTGAAATGCCTATCGGCTTATATATCTGAAATGCCTATCGGCACCTATTTTTAAAATGCCAATCGGCAACTATATCTGAAATGCCTATCGGCACCTATATCTGAAATGCCTATCGGCACCTATTTTTGAAATGCCTATCGGAAACTACATCTGAAATGCCTATCAGCACCTATATTTGAAATGCCTATCGGCAACCACATCAGAAATGCCTATCGGCACCTATATCTGAAATGCCTTTCGGCGTTTATATCTGAAATGCCGGTCGACACCTATATTTGAAATGCCTATCGGCACATATATTTTAAATGCCTATCGGCAACTATATCTGATATGCCTATCGGCACCTATATCTGAAATGCCTATCGGCACCTATTTTTGAAATGCCTATCGGAAACTACATCTAAAATGCCTATCGGCACCTTTTTTTAAAATGCCAATCGTCAAGTATATCTGAAATGCCTATCGGCACCTATATCTGAAATGCCTATCGAAACCTATTTTTGAAATGCCAATCGGAAACTACATCTGAAATGACTATCAGCACCTATATTTGAAATGCCTATCGGCAACCATATCTGAAATGCCTATCCACACCTATATTTGAAATACCAATCGGCTTCTATATCTGAAATGCCTATCGGCACCTATTTTTAAAATGCCAATCGGCAACTATGTCTGAAATGCCTTTCGGCACTTATATCTGAAATGCCTATCGGTACCTATTTTTGAAATGCCTATCGAAAACTACATCTGAAATGATTATCAGCGCTTATATTTAATATGCCTATCGGCAACCATATCTGGAATGCCTATCGGCAACTATATTTGAAATGCTTATCGGCTTCTATATCTGAAATGCCTATCGGCACCTATTTTTAAAATAACAATCGGCAACTATATCTGAAATGCCTATCGGCACTTATATCTGAAATGCCTATCGGCATATATTTTTGAAATGCCTTTCGGAAACTACATCTGAAATGCCTATCTGCTCCTATATTTGAAATGCCTATCGGCAACCATATCTAAAATGCCTATCGACACCTATATTTGAAATACCTATCGGCTTCTATATCTGAAATGCCTATCGGCACTTGTTTTTAAAATGCCAATCGGCAACTATATCTGAAATGCCTATCGGCACCTATATCCGAAATGCCTATCGGCATATATTTTTGAAATGCCTTTCGAAAACTACATCTAAAATGCCTATCAGCACCTATATTTGAAATGCCTATCGGCAACCATATCTGGAATGCCTATCGGCACCTATATTTGAAATGCCTATCGGCTTCTATATCTGAAATGCCTATCGGCACCTATTTTTAAAATGCCAATCGGCAACTATATCTGAAATGCCTATCGGCACCTATATCTGAAATGCCTATCGGCACATATTTTTGAAATGCCTATCGGAAACAACATCTGAAATGACTATCAGCACCTATATTTGAAATGCCTATCGGCAACCATATCTGAAATGCCTATCCACACCTGTATTTGAAATACCTATCGGCTTCTATATCTAAAATGCCTATCGGCACATATTTTTAAAATGCCAATCGGCAACTATATCTGAAATGCCTATCGGCACCTATATCTGAAATGCCCATCGGCACCAACTTTTGAAATGTCTATCGGAAACTCCATCTGAAATGCCTATCAGCACCTATATTTGACATGCCTATCGGCAACTATATCTGCAATGCCTATCGGCACCTATATTTGAAATGCCTATCGGCTTCTATATCTGAAATGCCTATTGGCACCTATTTTTAAAATACCAATCGGCAACTATATCTGAAATGACTATCGGCACCTATATCTGAAATGCCTATCGGCATATATTTTTGAAATGCCTTTCGGAAACTACATCTGAAATGCCTATCAGCACCTATATTTGAAATGCCTATCGGCAACCATATCTGAAATGCCTATCGACACCTATATTTGAAATACCTATCGGCTTCTATATCTGAAATGCCTATCGGCACCTGTTTTTAAAATGCCAATCGGCAACTATATCTGAAATGCCTATCGGCACCTATATCTGAAATGCCTATCGGCACCTATTTTTGAAATGCCTATCGGAAACTACATCTGAAATGCCTATCAGCACCTATATTTGAAATGCCTATCGGCAACCATATCTGAAATGCCTATCGGCACCTATTTTTGAAATGCCTATCGGAAACTACATCCGGAATGCCTATCAGCACCTATATTTGAAATGCCTATCGGCAACCATATCTGGAATGCCTATCGGCACCTATATTTGAAATGCCTATCGGCTTCTATATCTGAAATGCCTATCGACACCAATTTTTGAAATGCCTATTGGAAACTACATCTGAAATGCCTATCAGCACCTATATTTGAAATGCCTATCGGCAACCATATCTGGAATGCCTATCTGTACCTATATTTGAAATGCCTATCGGCTTCTATATCTGAAATGCCTATCGACACCTATTTTTAAAATGCCAATCGGCAACTATATCTGAAATGCCTATCGGCACCTATATCTGAAATGCCTATCGGCACCTATTTTTGAAATGCCTATCGGAAACTACATCTGAAATGCCTATCAGCACCTTTATTTGAAATGCTTATCGGCAACCATAGCTGAAATAGCTATCGACACCTATATTTGAAATCCCTATCGGCTTCTATATCTGAAATGCCTATCGGCACCTATTTTTAAAATGCCAATTGGCAACTATATCTGATGTGCCAATCGGCACCTATATCTGAAATGCCTATCGGCAGCTATATCTGAAATGCCTATCGGTACCTATTTTTGAAATGCCTATCGGAAACTACATCTGAAATGATTATCAGCACTTATATTTGAAATGCCTATCGGCAACCATATCTGGAATGCCTATCGGCACCTATATTTGAAATGCCTATCGGCTTCTATATCTAAAATGCCTATCGGCACCTATTTTTTAAATGCCAATTGGCAACTATATCTGAAATGACTATCGGAACCTATATCTGAAATGCCTATCGGCACCTATTTTTGAAATGCCTATCGAAAACTACATCTGAAATGCCTATCAGCACCTATATTTGAAATGCCTATCGGAAACTACATCTGAAATGCCTATCAGCACCTATATTTGAAATGCCTATCGGCAACCATATCTGGAATGCCTATCGGCACCTATATTTAAAATGCCTATCGGCTTCTATATCTGAAATGCCTATCGGCACCTATTTTTAAAATGCCAATCGGCAACTATATCTGAAATGCCTATCGGCACCTATATCTGAAATGCCTATCGGCACCTATTTTTGAAATGCCTATCGGAAACTACATCTGAAATGCCTATCAGCACCTATATTTGAATTGCCTATCGGGTTCTATATCTGAAATGCCTATCGACACCTATTTTTAAAATGCCAATTGGCAACTATATCTGAAATGCCTATCGGCACCTTTATCTGAAATGCCTATCGGTACCTATTTTTGAAATGCCTATCGGAAACTACATCTGAAATGATTATCAGCACTTATATTTGAAATTCCTATCGGCAACCATATCTGGAATGCCTATCGGCACCTTTATTTGAAATGCCTATCGGCTTCTATATCTGAAATGCCTATTGGCACCTATTTTTAAAATACCAATCGGCAACTATATCTGAAATGCCTATCGGCACCTATATCTGAAATGCCTATCGGCATATATTTTTGAAATGCCTTTCGGAAACTACATCTGAAATGCCTATCTGCTCCTATATTTGAAATGCCTATCGGCAACCATATCTGAAATGCCTATCGACACCTATATTTGAAATACCTATCGGCTTCTATATCTGAAATGCCTATCGGCACCTGTTTTTAAAATGCCAATCGGCAACTATACCTGAAATGCCTATCGGCACCTATATCCGAAATGCCTTTTGGCATCAATTTTTGAAATGCCTATCGGAAACTACATCTAAAATGCCTATCAGCACCTATATTTGAAATGCCAATCGGCAACTATATCTGAAATGCCTATCGGCACCTATATCTGAAATGCCTATCGGCACCTATTTTTGAAATGCCTATCGGAAACTACATCTGAAATGCCTATCAGCACCTATATTTGAAATGCCTATCGGCAACCATATCTGAAATGCCTATCGACACCTATATTTGAAATACCTATCGGCTTCTATATCTGAAATGCCTATCAGCACCAGTTTTTAAAATGCCAATCGGCAACTATATCTGAAATGCCTATCGGCACCTATATCCGAAATGCCTATCGGCATCAATTTTTGAAATGCCTATCGGAAACTACATCTAAAATGCCTATCAGCACCTATATTTGAAATGCCTATCGGCAACTATATCTGCAATGCCTATCGGCACCTATATTTGAAATGCCTATCGGCTTCTATATCTGAAATGCTTATCGGCACCTATTTTTTAAATGCCAATTGGCAACTATATCTGAAATGACTATCGGCACCTATATCTGCAATGCCTATCGGCACCTATTTTTAAAATGCCTATCGAAAACTACATCTAAAATGCCTATCAGCACCTATATTTGAAATGCCTATCGGAAACTACATCTGAAATGCCTATCAGCACCTATATTTGAAATGCCTATCGGCAACCATATCTGGAATGCCTATCGGCACCTATATTTGAAATGCCTATCGGCTTCTATATCTGAAATGCCTATCGGCACCTATTTTTAAAATGCCAATCGGCAACTATATCTGAAATGCCCATCGGCACCTATATATGAAATGCCTATCGGCACATATTTTTGAAATGCCTATCGGAAACTACATCTGAAATGCCTATCAGCACCTATATTTGAAATGCCTATCGGCAACTATATCTGCAATGCCTACCGGCACCTATATTTGAAATGCCTATCGGCTTCTATATCTAAAATGCCTAACGGCACCTATTTTTTAAATGCCAATTGGCAACTATATCTGAAATGACTATCGGCACCTATATCTGAAATGCCTATCGGCACCTATTTTTGAAATGCCTATCGAAAACTACATCTGAAATGCCTATCAGCACCTATATTTGAAATGCCTATCGGAAACTACATCTGAAATGCCTATCAGCACCTATATTTGAAATGCCTATCGGCAACCATATCTGGAATGCCTATCGGCACCTATATTTAAAATGCCTATCGGCTTCTATATCTGAAATGCCTATCGCAACCTATTTTTAAAATGCCAATCGGCAACTATATCTGAAATGCCTATCGGCACCTATATCTGAAATGCCTATCGGCACCTATTTTTGAAATGCCTATCGGAAACTACATCTGAAATGCCTATCAGCACCTATATTTGAAATGCCTATCGGCAACCATATCTGAAATGCCTATCGACACCTATATTTGAAATACCTATCGGCTTCTATATCTGAAATGCCTATCGGTACCTATTTTTAAAATGCCAATCGGTAACTATATCTGAAATGCCTATCCGCACCTATATCTGAAATGCCTATCGGCACCATTTTTTGAAATGCCTATCGGAAACTACATCCGGAATGCCTATCAGCACCTATATTTGAAATGCCTATCGGCAACCATATCTGGAATGCCTATCGGCACCTATATTTGAAATGCCTATCGGCTTCTATATCTGAAATGCCTATCGACACCAATTTTTGAAATGCCTATTGGAAACTACATCTGAAATGCCTATCAGCACCTATATTTGAAATGCCTATCGGCAACCATATCTGGAATGCCTATCTGCACCTATATTTGAAATTCCTATCGGCTTCTGTATCTGAAATGCCTATCGACACCTATTTTTAAAATGCCAATCGGCAACTATATCTGAAATGCCTATCGGCACCTATATCTGAAATGCCTATCGGCACCTATTTTTGAAATGCGTATCGGAAACTACATCTGAAATGCCTATCAGCACCTTTATTTGAAATGCTTATCGGCAACCATATCTGAAATAGCTATCGACACCTATATTTGAAATCCCTATCGGCTTCTATATCTGAAATGCCTATCGGCACCTATTTTTAAAATGCCAATCGGCAACTATATCTGAAATACCAATCGGCACCTATATCTGAAATGCCTATCGGCACCTATATCTGAAATGCCTATCGGTACCTATTTTTGAAATGCCTATCGGAAACTACATCTGAAATGATTATCAGCACTTATATTTGAAATGCCTATCGGCAACCATATCTGGAATGCCTATCGGCACCTATATTTGAAATGCCTATCGGCAACCATATCTGGAATGCCTATCTGCACCTATATTTGAAATCCCTATCGGCTTCTATATCTGAAAAGCCTATCGGCACCTATTTTTAAAATGCCAATCGGCAACTATATCTGAAATGCCAATCGGCACCTATATCTGAAATGCCTATCGGCACCTATTTTTGAAATGCCTATCGGAAACTACATCTGAAATGCCTATCAGCACCTATGTTTGAAATGCCTATCGGCAACCATATCTGGAATGCCTATCGGCGCCTATATTTGAAATGCCTATCGGCTTCTATATCTAAAATGCCTATCGGCACCTATTTTTAAAATGCCAACCGGCAACTTTATCTGAAGTGCCTATCGGCACCTATATCTCAAATGCCTATCGGCACCTATTTTTGAAATGCCTATCGAAAACTACATCTGAAATGCCTATCAGCATTTATATTTGAAATGTCTATCGGCAACCACATCAGAAATGCCTATCGGCACCTATATCTGAAATGCCCTACGGCATTTATATCTGAAATGCCGATCGACACCTATATTTGAAATGCCTATCGGCACCTATATTTTAAATGCCTATCGGCAACTATATCTGATATGCCTATCGGCACCTATATCTGAAATGCCTATCGGCACCTATTTTTAAAATGCCAATCGGAAAGTATATCTGAAATGCCTATCGGCACCTATAATTGAAATGCCTATCGCAACCTATTTTTGAAATGCCTATCGGAAACAACATCTGAAATGACTATCAGCACCTATATTTGAAATGCCTATCGGCAACCATATCTGAAATGCCTATCCACACCTCTATTTGAAATACCTATCGGCTTCTATATCTAAAATGCCTATCGGCACCTATTTTTAAAATGCCAATCGGCAACTATATCTGAAATGCCTATCGGCACCTATATCTGAAATGCCTATCGGCACCAACTTTTGAAATGTCTATCGGAAACTCCATCTGAAATGCCTATCAGCACCTATATTTGATATGCTCATCGGCAACCATATCTGGAATGCCTATCGGCACCTATATTTGAAATGCCTATCGGGTTCTATATCTGAAATGCCTATCGACACCTATTTTTAAAATGCCAATTGGCAACTATATCTGAAATGCCTATCGGCACCTTTATCTGAAATGCCTATCGGTACCTATTTTTGAAATGCCTATCGGAAACTACATCTGAAATGATTATCAGCACTTATATTTGAAATGCCTATCGGCAACCATATCTGGAATGCCTATCGGCACCTTTATTTGAAATGCCTATCGGCTTCTATATCTGAAATGCCTATTGGCACCTATTTTTAAAATACCAATCGGCAACTATATCTGAAATGCCTATCGGCACCTATATCTGAAATGCCTATCGGCATATATTTTTTAAATGCCTTTCGGAAACTACATCTGAAATGCCTATCTGCTCCTATATTTGAAATGCCTATCGGCAACCATATCTGAAATGCCTATCGACACCTATATTTGAAATACCTATCGGCTTCTATATCTGAAATACCTATCGGCACCTGTTTTTAAAATGCCAATCGGCAACTATATCTGAAATGCCTATCGGCACCTATATCCGAAATGCCTTTTGGCATCAATTTTTGAAATGCCTATCGGAAACTACATCTAAAATGCCTATCAGCACCTATATTTGAAATGCCTATCGGCAACTATATCTGCAATGCCTATCGGCACCTATATTTGAAATGCCTATCGGCTTCTATATCTGAAATGCCTATCGGCACCTATTTTTTAAATGCCAATTGGCAACTATATCTGAAATGACTATCGGCACCTATATCTGAAATGCCTATCGGCACCTATTTTTGAATTGCCTATCGAAAACTACATCTGAAATGCCTATCAGCACCTATATTTGAAATGCCTATCGGAAACTACATCTGAAATGCCTATCAGCACCTATATTTGAAGTGCCTATCGGCAACCATATCTGGAATGCCTATCGGCACCTATATTTGAAATGCCTATCGGCTTCTATATCTGAAATGCCTGTCGGCACCTATTTTTAAAATGCCAATCGGCAACTATATCTGAAATGCCTATCGGCACCTATATCTGAAATGCCTATCGGCACCTATTTTTGAAATGCCTATCGGAAACTACATCTGAAATGCCTATCAGCACCTATATTTGAAATGCCTATCGGCAACCATATCTGAAATGCCTATCGACACCTATATTTGAAATACCTATCGGCCTCTATATCTGAAATGCCTATCGGTACCTATTTTTAAAATGCCAATCGGTAACTATATCTGAAATGCCTATCGGCACCTATATCTGAAATGCCTATCGGCACCATTTTTTGAAATGCCTATCGGAAACTACATCCGGAATGCCTATCAGCACCTATATTTGAAATGCCTATCGGCAACCATATCTGGAATGCCTATCGGCACCTATATTTGAAATGCCTATCGGCTTCTATATCTGAAATGCCTATCGACACCAATTTTTGAAATGCCTATCGGAAACTACATCTGAAATGCCTATCAGCACCTATATTTGAAATGCCTATCGGCAACCATATCTGGAATGCTCATCGGCACCTATATTTGAAATGCCTATCGGCTTATATATCTGAAATGCCTATCGGCACCTATTTTTAAAATGACAATCGGCAACTATATCTGAAATGCCTATCGGCACCTATATCTGAAATGCCTATCGGCACCTATTTTTGAAATGCCTATCGGAAACTACATCTGAAATGCCTATCAGCACCTATATTTGAAATGCTTATCGGCAACCATATCTGAAATGCCTATCGACACCTATATTTAAAATCCCTATCGGCTTCTATATCTGAAATGCCTATCGGCACCTATTTTTAAAATGCCAATTGGCAACTATATCTGAAATGCCTTTCGGCACCTATATCTGAAATGCCCATCGGCACCAATTTTTGAAATGCCTATCGGAAACTACATCTGAAATGCCTGTCAGCACCTATATTTGAAATGCCTATCGGCAACCATATCTGGAATGCTCATCGGCACCTATATTTGAAATGCCTATCGGCTTATATATCTGAAATGCCTATCGGCACCAATTTTTAAAATGCCAATCGGCAACTATATCTGAAATGCCTATCGGCACCTATTTCTGAAATGCCTATCGGCACCTATTTTTGAAATGCCTATCGGAAACTACATCTGAAATGCCTATCAGCACCTATATTTGAAATGCCTATCGGCAATCATATCTGAAATGCCTATCGACACCTATATTTGAAATACCTATCGGCTTCTATATCTGAAATGCCTATCGGCACCTATTTTTAAAATGCAAATCGGCAACTATATCTGAAATGCCTATCGGCACCTATATCTGACTTGCCTATCGGCATCAATTTTTGAAATGCATATCGAAAACTACATCTAAATGCCTATCAGCACCTATATTTGAAATGCCTATCGGCAACCATACTTGGAATGCCTATCGGCACCTATATTTGAAATGCCTATCGGCTTCTATATCTGAAATGCCAATCGGCAACTATATCTGAAATGCCTATCGGCACCTATATCTGAAATGCCTATCGGCACCTATTTTTGAAATGCCTATCGGAAACTACATCTGAAATGCCTATCAGCACCTATATTTGAAATGCCTATCGGCAACCATATCTGGAATGCCTATCGGCGCCTATATTTGAAATGCCTATCGGCTTCTATATCTGAAATACCTATCGGCGCCTATTTTTAAAATGCCAATCGGCAACTATATCTGGAGTGCCTATCGGCACCTATATCTGAAATGCCTGTCGGCACCTATTTTTGAAATGCCTATCGAAAACTACATCTGAAATGCCTATCAGCACCAATATTTGAAATGCCTATCGGCAACCACATCAGAAATGCCTATCGGCACCTATACCTGAAATGCCTTTCGGCATTTATATCTGAAATGCCGGTCGACACCTATATTTGAAATGCCTATCGGCACATATATTTTAAATGCCTATCGGCAACTATATCTGATATGCCTATCGGCACCTATATCTGAAATGCCTATCGGCACCTATTTTTGAAATGTCTATCGGAAACTACATCTAAAATGCCTATCGGCACCTATATCTGAAATGCCTATCGGTACCTATTTTTTAAATGCCTATCGGAAAATACATCTGAAATGATTATCAGCGCTTATATTTGATATGCCTATCGGCAACCATATCTGGAATGCCTATCGGCAACTATATTTGAAATGCCTATCGGCACCTATATCTGAAATGCCTATCGACACCTATTTTTAAAATGCCAATTGGCAACTATATCTGAAATGCCTATCGGCACCTATATCTAAAATGCCTATCGAAACCTATTTTTGAAATGCCTATCGGAAACTACATCTGAAATGACTATCAGCACCTATATTTGAAATGCCTATCGGCAACCATATCTGGAATGCCTATCGGCGCCTATATTTGAAATGCCTATCGGCTTCTATATCTAAAATGCCTATCGGCACCTATTTTTAAAATGCCAATCGGCAACTATATCTGAAGTGCCTATCGGCACCTATATCTCGAATGCCTATCGGCACCTATTTTTGAAATGCCTATCGAAAACTACATCTGAAATGCCTATCAGCATTTATATTTGAAATGCCTATCGGCAACCACATCAGAAATGCCTATCGGCACCTATATCTGAAATGCCCTACGGCATTTATATCTGAAATGCCGATCGACACCTATATTTGAAATGCCTATCGGCACCTATATTTTAAATGCCTATCGGCAACTATATCTGATATGCCTATCGGCACCTATATCTGAAATGCCTATCGGCACCTATTTTTGAAATGCCTATCGGAAACTACATCTAAAATGCCTATCGGCACCTATTTTTAAAATGCCAATCGGAAAGTATATCTGAAATGCCTATCGGCACCTATAATTGAAATGCCTATCGGAACCTATTTTTGAAATGCCTATCGGAAACAACATCTGAAATGACAATCAGCACCTACATTTGAAATGCCTATCGGCAACTATATCTGAAATGCCTATTCACACCTGTATTTGAAATACCTCTCGGCTTCTATGTCTAAAATGCCTATCGGCACCTTTTTTTAAAATGCCAATCGGCAACTATATCTGAAATGCCTATCGGCACCTATATCTGAAATGCCTATCGGCACCAACTTTTGAAATGCCTATCGGAAACTCCATCTGAAATGCCTATCAGCACCTATATTTGAAATGCCTATCGGCAACCATATCTGGAATGCCTATCGACACCTATTTTTAAAATGCCAATTGGCAACTATATCTGAAATGCCTATCGGCACCTATATCTGAAATGCCTATCGGTACCTATTTTTGAAATGCCTATCGGAAACTACATCTGAAATGATTATCAGCACTTATATTTGAAATGCCTATCAGCAACCATATCTGGAATGCCTATCGGCACCTATATTTGAAATGCCTATCGGCTTCTATATCTGAAATGCCTATCGGCACCTATTTTTAAAATACCAATCGGCAACTATATCTGAAATGCCTATCGGCACCTATATCTGAAATGCCTATCGGCATATATTTTTGAAATGCCTTTCGGAAACTACATCTGAAATGCCTATCTGCTCCTATATTTGAAATGCCTATCGGCAACCATATCTGAAATGCCTATCGACACCTATATTTGAAATACCTATCGGCTTCTATATCTGAAATGCCTATCGGCACCAGTTTTTAAAATGCCAATCGGCAACTATATCTGAAATGCCTATCGGCACCTATATCCGAAATGCCTATCGGCATCAATTTTTGCAATGCCTATCTGAAACTACATCTAAAATGCCTATCAGCACCTATATTTGAAATGCCTATCGGCAACTATATCTGCAATGCCTATCGGCACCTATATTTGAAATGCCTATCGGCTTCTATATCTGAAATGCTTATCGGCACCTATTTTTTAAATGCCAATTGGCAACTATATCTGAAATGACTATCGGCACCTATATCTGAAATGCCTATCGGCACCTATTTTTAAAATGCCTGTCGAAAACTACATCTGAAATGCCTATCAGCACCTATATTTGAAATGCCTATCGGAAACTACATCTGAAATGCCTATCAGCACCTATATTTGAAATGCCTATCGGCAACCATATCTGGAATGCCTATCGGCACCTATATTTGAAATGCCTATCGGCTTCTATATCTGAAATGCCTATCGGCACCTATTTTTAAAATGCCAATCGGCAACTATTTCTGAAATGCCCATCGGCACCTATATCTGAAATGCCTATCGGCACCTATTTTTGAAATGCCTATCGGAAACTACATCTGAAATGCCTATCAGCACCTATATTTGAAATGCCTATCGGCAACCATATCTGAAATGCCTATCGACACCTATATTTGAAATACCTATCGGCTTCTATATCTGAAATGCCTATCGGTACCTATTTTTTAAATGCCAATCGGTAACTATATCTGAAATGCCTATCGGCACCTATATCTGAAATGCCTATCGGCACCATTTTTTGAAATGCCTATCGGAAACTACATCCGGAATGCCTATCAGCACCTATATTTGAAATGCCTATCGGCAACCATATCTGAAATGCCTATCAGCACCTATATTTGAAATGCCTACCGGCAACCATATCTGGAATGCTCATCGACACCTATATTTGAAATGCCTATCGTCATATATATCTGAAATGCCTATCGGCACCTATTTTTAAAATGCCAATCGGCAACTATATCTGAAATGTCTATCGGCACCTATATCTGAAATGCCTATCGGCACTTATTTTTGAAATGCCTATCGGAAACTACATCTGAAATGCCTATCAGCACCTATATTTGAAATGCCTATCGGCAATCATATCTGAAATGCCTATCGACACCTATATTTGAAATACCTATCGGCTTCTATATCTGAAATTCCTATCGGCACCTATTTTTAAAATGCCAATCGGCAACTATATCTGAAATGCCTATCGGCACCTATAGCTGAAATGCCTATCGGCACCAATTTTTGAAATGCCTATCGGAAACTACATCTGAAGTGCCTATCAGCACCTATATTTGAAATGCCTATCGGCAACCATATCTGGAATGCCTATCGGCACCTATATTTGAAATGCCTATCGGCTTCTATATCTGAAATGCCTATCGGCACCTATTTTTAAAATGCCAATCGACATTTATATCTGAAATGCCTATCGGCACCTATATCTGAAATGCCTATCGGCACCTATTTTTGAAATGCCTATCGGAAACTACATCTGAAATGCCTATCAGCACCTATATTTGAAATGCCTATCGGCAACCATATGGGGAATGCCTATCGGCGCCTATATTTGAAATGCCTATCGGCTTATATATCTGAAATACCTATCGGCGCCTATTTTTAAAATGCCAATTGGCAACTATATCTGAAGTGCCTATTGGCACCTATATCTGAAATGCCTATCGGCACCTATTTTTGAAATGCCTATCGAAAACTACATCTGAAATGCCTATCAGCACCTATATTTGAAATGCCTATCGGCAACCACATCAGAAATGCCTATCGGCACCTATATCTGAAATGCCTTTCGGCATTTATATCTGAAATGCCGGTCGACACCTATATTTGAAATGCCTATCGGCACATATATTTTAAATGCCTATCGGCAACTATATCTGATATGCCTATCGGTACCTATATCTGAAATGCCTATCGGCACCTATTTTTTAAATGCCTATCGGAAACTACATCTAAAATGCTTATCGGCACTATTTTTAAAATGCCAATCGGTTAAGTATATCTGAAATGCCTATCGGCACCTATATCTGAAATGCCTATCGGAACCTATTTTTGAAATGCCTATCG
>JAVRKA010001086.1:0-27159 GCA_034508555.1 Venustoraphidia nigricollis | reverse complement strand
CGATAGGCATTATTCAAATATAGGTGCCGATAGGCATTCCAGATATAGGTTGCCGATAGGCATTTCAAATATAGGTGCTGATAGGCATTTCAGATGTAGTTTCCGATAGGCATTTCAAAAATAGGTGTCGATAGGCATTTCAGATATAGGTGTCGATAGGCATTTCAGATATAGGTGTCGATAGGCATTTCAGATATAGGTGTCGATAGGCCATTTCAGATATAGGTGTCGATAGCATTTCAGATATAGGTGCCGATAGGCATTTCAGATATAGTTGCCGATTGGCATTTTAAAAATAGGTGCCGATAGGCATTTCAGATATAGAAGCCGATAGGCATTTCAAATATAGGTGCCGATAGGCATTCCAGATATGGTTGCCGATAGGCATTTCAAATATAGGTGCTGATAGGCATTTCAGATGTAGTTTCCGATAGGCATTTCAAAAATAGGTGTCGATAGGCATTTCAGATATAGGTGTCGATAGGCATTTCAGATATAGGTGTCGATAGGCATTTCAGATATAGGTGTCGATAGGCATTTCAGATATAGGTGTCGATAGGCATTTCGGATATAGGTGTCAATAGGCATTTTAGATATAGGGGTCGATAGGCATTTCAGATATAGAAGCCGATAGGCATTTCAAATATAGGTGCCGATAGGCATTCCAGATATGGTTGCCGATAGGCATTTCAAATATAGGTGCTGATAGGCATTTGAGATGTAGTTTCCGATAGGCATTTCAAAAATAGGTGTCGATAGGCATTTCAGATATAGGTATCGATAGGCATTTCAGATATAGGTGTCGATAGGCATTTCAGATATAGGTGTCGATAGGCATTTCAGATATAGGTGTCGATAGGCATTTCAGATATAGGTGTCGATAGGCATTTCAGATATAGGTGTCCATAGCATTTCAGATATAGGTGTCGATAGGCATTTCAGATATAGGTGTCGATAGGCATTTCAGATATAGGTGTCGATAGGCATTTCAGATATAGGTGCCGATAGGCATTTCAGATATAGTTGCCGATTGGCATTTTAAAAATAGGTGCCGATAGGCATTTCAGATATAGAAGCCGATAGGCATTTCAAATATAGGTGCCGATAGGTATTCCAGATATGGTTGCCGATAGGCATTTCAAATATGGGTGCTGATAGGCATTTCAGATATAGTTTCCGATAGGCATTTCAAAAATAGGTGTCGATAGGCATTTCAGATATAGGTGTCGATAGGCATTTCAGATATAGGTGTCGATAGGCATTTCAGATATAGGTGTCCGATAGGCATTTCAGATATAGGTGTCGATAGGCATTTCAGATATAGGTGTCGATAGGCAATACAGATATAGGTGTCGATAGGCACTTCAGATATAGGTGTCGATAGGCATTTCAGATATAGGTGCCGATAGGCATTTCAGATATAGTTGCCGATTGGCATTTTAAAAATAGGTGCCGATAGGCATTTCAGATATAGAAGCCGATAGGCATTTCAAATATAGGTGCCGATAGGCATTCCAGATATGGTTGCCGAAAGGCATTTCAAATATAGGTGCTGATAGGCATTTCAGATGTAGTTTCCGATAGGCATTTCAAAAATAGGTGTCGATAGGCATTTCAGATATAGGTGTCGATAGGCATTTCAGATATAGGTGTCGATAGGCATTTCAGATATAGGTGTCGATAGGCATTTTAATTATAGGTGTCGATAGGCATTTCAGATATAGGTGTCGATAGGCATTTCAGATATAGGTGTCGATAGGCATTTCAGATATAGGTGCCGATAGGCATTTCAGATATAGTTGCCGATTGGCATTTTAAAAATAGGTGCCGATAGGCATTTCAGATATAGAAGACGATAGGCATTTCAAATATAGGTGCCGATAGGCATTCCAGATATGGTTGCCGATAGGCATTTTAAATATAGGTGCTGATAGGCATTTCAGATGTAGTTTCCGATAGGCATTTCAAAAATAGGTGTCGATAGGCATTTCAGATATAGGTGTCGATAGGCATTTCAGATATAGGTGTCGATAGGGATTTCAGATATAGGTGTCGATAGGCATTTCAGATATAGGTGTCGATAGGCATTTCAGATATAGGTGTCGATAGGCATTTCAGATATAGGTGTCGATAGGCATTTCAGATATAGGTGTCGATAGGCATTTCAGATATAGGTGTCGATAGGCATTTCAGATATAGGTGCCGATAGGCATTTCAGATATAGTTGCCGATTGGCATTTTAAAAATAAGTGCCGATAGGCATTTCAGATATAGAAGCCGATAGGCATTTCAAATATAGGTGCCGATAGGCATTCCAGATATGGTTGCCGATAAGCATTTCAAATATAGGTGCTGATAGGCATTTCAGATGTAGTTTCCGATAGGTATTTCAAAAATAGGTGTCGATAGGCATTTCAGATATAGGTGTCGATAGGCATTTCAGATATAGGTGTCGATAGGCATTCCAGATATAGGTGTCGATAGGCATTTCAGATATAGGTGTCGATAGGCATTTCAGATATAGGTGTCGATAGGCATTTCAGATATAGGTGTCGATAGGCATTTCAGATATAGGTGTCGATAGGCATTTCAGATATAGGTGCCGATAGGCATTTTAGATATAGTTGCCGATTGGCATTTTAAAAATAGGTGCCGATAGGCATTTCAGATATAGAAGCCGATAGGCATTTCAAATATAGGTGCCGATAGGCATTCCAGATATGGTTGCCGATAGGCATTTCAAATATAGGTGCTGATAGGCATTTCAGATGTAGTTTCCGATAGGCATTTCAAAAATAGGTGTCGATAGGCATTTCAGATATAGGTGTCGATAGGCATTTCAGATATAGGTGTCGATAGGCATTTCAGATATAGGTGTCGATAGGCATTTCAGATATAGGTGTCGATAGGCATTTCAGATATAGGTGTCGATAGGCATTTCAGATATAGGTGTCGATAGGCATTTCAGATATAGGTGTCGATAGGCATTTCAGATATAGGTGCCGATAGGCATTTCAGATATAGTTGCCGATTGGCATTTTAAAAATAGGTGCCGATAGGCATTTTAGATATAGAAGCCGATAGGCATTTCAAATATAGGTGCCGATAGGCATTCCAGATATGGTTGCCGATAGGCATTTCAAATAAAGGTGCTGATAGGCATTTCAGATGTAGTTTCCGATAGGCATTTCAAAAATAGGTGTCGATAGGCATTTCAGATATAGGTGTCGATAGGCATTTCAGATATAGATGTCGATAGGCATTTCAGATATAGGTGTCGATAGGCATTCCAGATATGGTTGCCGATAGGCATTTTAAATATAGGTGCTGATAGGCATTTCAGATGTAGTTTCCGATAGGCATTTCAAAAATAGGTGTCGATAGGCATTTCAGATATAGGTGTCGATAGGCATTTCAGATATAGGTGTCGATAGGCATTTCAAAAATAGGTGTCGATAGGCATTTCAGATATAGGTGTCGATAGGCATTTCAGATATAGGTGTCGATAGGCATTTCAGATATAGGTGTCGATAGGCATTTCAGATATAGGTGTCGATAGGCATTTCAGATATAGGTGTCGATAGGCATTTCAGATATAGGTGCCGATAGGCATTTCAGATATAGTTGCCGATTGGCATTTTAAAAATAGGTGCCGATAGGCATTTCAGATATAGAAGCCGATAGGCATTTCAAATATAGGTGACGATAGGCATTCCAGATATGGTTGCCGATAAGCATTTCAAATATAGGTGCTGATAGGCATTTCAGATGTAGTTTCCGATAGGTATTTCAAAAATAGGTGTCGATAGGCATTTCAGATATAGGTGTCGATAGGCATTTCAGATATAGGTGTCGATAGGCATTCCAGATATAGGTGTCGATAGGCATTTCGGATATAGGTGTCAATAGGCATTTTAGATATAGGGGTCGATAGGCATTTCAGATATAGAAGCCGATAGGCATTTCAAATACAGGCGCCGATAGGCATTCCAGATATGGTTGCCGATAGGCATTTCAAATATAGGTGCTGATAGGCATTTGAGATGTAGTTTCCGATAGGCATTTCAAAAATAGGTGTCGATAGGCATTTCAGATATAGGTGTCGATAGGCATTTCAGATATAGGTGTCGATAGGCATTTCAGATATAGGTGTCGATAGGCATTTCAGATATAGGTGTCGATAGGCATTTCAGATATAGGTGTCGATAGGCATTTCAGATATAGGTGTCGATAGGCATTTCAGATATAGGTGTCGATAGGCATTTCAGATATAGGTGTCGATAGGCATTTCAGATATAGGTGCCGATAGGCATTTCAGATATAGTTGCCGATTGGCATTTTAAAAATAGGTGCCGATAGGCATTTCAGATATAGAAGCCGATAGGCATTTCAAATATAGGTGCCGATAGGTATTCCAGATATGGTTGCCGATAGGCATTTCAAATATAGGTGCTGATAGGCATTTCAGATGTAGTTTCCGATAGGCATTTCAAAAATAGGTGTCGATAGGCATTTCAGATATAGGTGTCGATAGGCATTTCAGATATAGGTGTCGATAGGCATTTCAGATATAGGTGTCGATAGGCATTTCAGATATAGGTGTCGATAGGCATTTCAGATATAGGTGTCGATAGGCATTTCAGATATAGGTGTCGATAGGCATTTCAGATATAGGTGTCGATAGGCATTTCAGATATAGGTGCCGATAGGCATTTCAAATATAGTTGCCGATTGGCATTTTAAAAATAGGTGCCGATAGGCATTTCAGATATAGAAGCCGATAGGCATTTCAAATATAGGTGCCGATAGGCATTCCAGATATGGTTGCCGAAAGGCATTTCAAATATAGGTGCTGATAGGCATTTCAGATGTAGTTTCCGATAGGCATTTCAAAAATAGGTGTCGATAGGCATTTCAGATATAGGTGTCGATAGGCATTTCAGATATAGGTGTCGATAGGCATTTCAGATATAGGTGTCGATAGGCATTTCAGATTTAGGTGTCGATAGGCATTTCAGATATAGGTGTCGATAGGCATTTCAGCTATAGGTGTCGATAGGCATTTCAGATATAGGTGTCGATAGGCATTTCAGATATAGGTGCCGATAGGCATTTCAGATATAGTTGCCGATTGGCATTTTAAAAATAGGTGCCGATAGGCATTTCAGATATAGAAGACGATAGGCATTTCAAATATA
Source organism: Venustoraphidia nigricollis (assembly GCA_034508555.1). NCBI lineage: Eukaryota > Metazoa > Arthropoda > Insecta > Raphidioptera > Raphidiidae > Venustoraphidia > Venustoraphidia nigricollis. Next base: position 21,961 of record JAVRKA010001086.1, on the reverse strand, counting down.
GGTGCCGATAGGCATTCCAGATATGGTTGCCGATAGGCATTTTAAATATAGGTGCTGATAGGCATTTCAGATGTAGTTTCCGATAGGCATTTCAAAAATAGGTGTCGATAGGCATTTCAGATACAGGTGTCGATAGGCATTTCAGATATAGGTGTCGATAGGGATTTCAGATATAGGTGTCGATAGGCATTTCAGATATAGGTGTCGATAGGCATTTCAGATATAGGTGTCGATAGGCATTTCAGATATAGGTGTCGATAGGCATTTCAGATATAGGTGTCGATAGGCATTTCAGATATAGGTGCCGATAGGCATTTCAGATATAGTTGCCGATTGGCATTTTAAAAATAGGTGTTGATAGGCATTTCAGATATAGAAGCCGATAGGCATTTCAAATATAGGTGCCGATAGGCATTCCAGATATGGTTGCCGATAAGCATTTCAAATATAGGTGCTGATAGGCATTTCAGATGTAGTTTCCGATAGGTATTTCAAAAATAGGTGTCGATAGGCATTTCAGATATAGGTGTCGATAGGCATTTCAGATATAGGTGTCGATAGGCATTCCAGATATAGGTGTCGAGAGGCATTTCAGATATAGGTGTCGATAGGCATTTCAGATATAGGTGTCGATAGGCATTTCAGATATAGGTGTCGATAGGCATTTCAGATATAGGTGTCGATAGGCATTTCAGATATAGGTGCCGATAGGCATTTCAGATATAGTTGCCGATTGGCATTTTAAAAATAGGTGCCGATAGGCATTTCAGATATAGAAGCCGATAGGCATTTCAAATATAGGTGCCGATAGGCATTCCAGATATGGTTGCCGATAGGCATTTCAAATATAGGTGCTGATAGGCATTGCAGATGTAGTTTCCGATAGGCATTTCAAAAATAGGTGTCGATAGGCATTCCAGATATAGGTGTCGATAGGCATTTAAGATATAGGTGTCGATAGGCATTTCTGATATAGGTGTCGATAGGCATTTCAGATATAGGTGTCGATAGGCATTTCAGATATAGGTGTCGATAGGCATTTCAGATATAGGTGTCGATAGGCATTTCAGATATAGGTGTCGATAGGCATTTCAGATATAGGTGCCGATAGGCATTTCAGATATAGTTGCCGATTGGCATTTTAAAAATAGGTGCCGATAGGCATTTCAGATATAGAAGCCGATAGGCATTTCAAATATAGGTGCCGATAGGCATTCCAGATATGGTTGCCGATAGGCATTTCAAATATAGGTGCTGATAGGCATTTCAGATGTAGTTTCCGATAGGCATTTCAAAAATAGGTGTCGATAGGCATTTCAGATATAGGTGTCGATAGGCATTTCAGATATAGGTGTCGATAGGCATTTCAGATATAGGTGTCGATAGGCATTTCAGATATAGGTGTCGATAGGCATTTCAGATATAGGTGTCGATAGGCATTTCAGATATAGGTGTCGATAGGCATTTCAGATATAAGTGTCGATAGGCATTTCAGATATAGGTGTCGATAGGCATTTCAGATATAGGTGTCGATAGGCATTTCAGATATAGGTGCCGATAGGCATTTCAGATATAGTTGCCGATTGGCATTTTAAAAATAGGTGCCGATAGGCATTTCAGATATAGAAGCCGATAGGCATTTCAAATATAGGTGCCGATAGGCATTCCAGATATGGTTGCCGATAGGCATTTCAAATATAGGTGCTGATAGGCATTTCAGATGTAGTTTCCGATAGGCATTTCAAAAATAGGTGTCGATAGGCATTTCAGATATAGGTGTCGATAGGCATTTCAGATATAGATGTCGATAGGCATTTCAGATATAGGTGTCGATAGGCATTCCAGATATGGATGCCGATAGGCATTTTAAATATAGGTGCTGATAGGCATTTCAGATGTAGTTTCCGATAGGCATTTCAAAAATAGGTGTCGATAGGCATTTCAGATATAAATGTCGATAGGCATTTCAGATATAGGTGTCGATAGGCATTTCAGATATAGGTGTCGATAGGCATTTCAGATATAGGTGTCGATAGGCATTTCAGATATAGGTGTCGATAGGCATTTCAGATATAGGTGTCGATAGGCATTTCAGATATAGGTGTCGATAGGCATTTCAGATATAGGTGCCGATAGGCATTTCAGATATAGTTGCCGATTTACATTTTAAAAATAGGTGCCGATAGGCATTTCAGATATAGAAGCCGATAGGCATTTCAAATATAGGTGCCGATAGGCATTCCAGATATGGTTGCCGATAAGCATTTCAAATATAGGTGCTGATAGGCATTTCAGATGTAGTTTCCGATAGGTATTTCAAAAATAGGTGTCGATAGGCATTTCAGATATAGGTGTCGATAGGCATTTCAGATATAGGTGTCGATAGGCATTCCAGATATAGGTGTCGATAGGCATTTCAGATATAGGTGTCGATAGGCATTTCAGATATAGGTGTCGATAGGCATTTCAGATATAGGTGTCGATAGGCATTTCAGATATAGGTGTCGATAGGCATTTCAGATATAGGTGCCGATAGGCATTTCAGATATAGTTGCCGATTGGCATTTTAAAAATAGGTGCCGATAGGCATTTCAGATATAGAAGCCGATAGGCATTTCAAATATAGGTGCCGATAGGCATTCCAGATATGGTTGCCGATAGGCATTTCAAATGTAGGTGCTGATAGGCATTTCAGATGTAGTTTCCGATAGGCATTTCAAAAATAGGTGTCGATAGGCATTTCAGATATAGGTGTCGATAGGCATTTCAGATATAGATGTCGATAGGCATTTCAGATATAGGTGTCGATAGGCATTTCAGATATAGGTGTCGATAGGCATTTCAGATATACGTGTCGATAGGCATTTCAGATATAGGTGTCGATAGGCATTTCAGATATAGGTGTCGATAGGCATTTCAGATATAGGTGCCGATAGGCATTTCAGATATAGTTGCCGATTAGCATTTTAAAAATAGGTGCCGATAGGCATTTCAGATATAGAAGCCGATAGGCATTTCAAATATAGGTGCCGATAGGCATTCCAGATATGGTTGCCGATAGGCACTTCAAATATAGGTGCTGATAGGCATTTCAGATGTAGTTTCCGATAGGCATTTCAAAAATAGGTGTCGATAGGCATTTCAGATATAGGTGTCGATAGGCATTTCAGATATAGGTGTCGATAGGCATATCAGATATAGGTGTCGATAGGCATTCCAGATATGGTTGCCGATAGGCATTTCAGATATAGGTGTCGATAGGCATTTCAGATATAGGTGCCGATAGGCATTTCAGATATAGTTGCCGATTGGCATTTTAAAAATAGGTGCCGATAGGCATTTCAGATATAGAAGCCGATAGGCATTTCAAATATAGGTGCCGATAGGCATTCCAGATATGGTTGCCGATAGGCATTTCAAATATAAGTGCTGATAGGCATTTCAAATATAGGTGCTGATAGGCATTTCAGATGTAGTTTCCGATAGGCATTTCAAAAATAGGTGTCGATAGGCATTTCAGATATAGGTGTCGATAGGCATTTCAGATATAGGTGTCGATAGGCATTTCAGATATAGGTGTCGATAGGCATTTCAGATATAGGTGTCGATAGGCATTTCAGATATAGGTGTCGATAGGCATTTCAGATATAGGTGTCGATAGGCATTTCAGATATAGGTGTCGATAGGCATTTCAGATATAGGTGCCGATAGGCATTTCAGATATAGTTGCCGATTGGCATTTTAAAAATACGTGCCGATAGGCATTTCAGATATAGAAGCCGATAGGCATTTCAAATATAGGTGCCGATAGGCATTCCAGATATAGTTGCCGATAGGTATTTCAAATATAGGTGCTGATAGGCATTTCAGATGTAGTTTCCGATAGGCATTTCAAAAATAGGTGTCGATAGGCATTTCAGATATAGGTGTCGATAGGCATTTCAGATATAGGTGTCGATAGGCATTCCAGGTATAGGTGTCGATAGGCATTTCAGATATAGGTGTCGATAGGCATTTCAGATATAGGTGTCGATAGGCATTTCAGATATAGGTGTCGATAGGCATTTCAGATATAGGTGTCGATAGGCATTCCAGATATAGGTGCCGATAGGCATTTCAGATATAGTTGCCGATTGGCATTTTAAAAATAGGTGCCGATAGGCATTTCAGATATAGAAGCCGATAGGCATTTCAAATATAGGTGCCGATAGGCATTCCAGATATGGTTGCCGATAGGCATTTCAAATATAGGTGCTGATAGGCATTTCAGATGTAGTTTCCGATAGGCATTTCAAAAATAGGTGTCGATAGGCATTTCAGATATAGGTGTCGATAGGCATTTCAGATATAGGTGTTGATAGGCATTTCAAATATAGGTGTCGATAGGCATTTCAGATATAGGTGTCGATAGGCAATTCAGATATAGGTGTCGATAGGCATTTCAGATATAGGTGTCGATAGGCATTTCAGATATAGGTGTCGATAGGCATTTCAGATATAGGTGTCGATAGGCATTTCAGATATAGGTGCCGATAGGCATTTCAGATATATTTGCCGATTGGCATTTTCAAAATAGGTGATGATAGGCATTTCAGATATAGAAGCCGATAGGCATTTCAAATATAGGTGCCGATAGGCATTCCAGATATGGTTGCCGATAGGCATTTCAAATATAGTTGCTGATAGGCATTTCAGATGTAGTTTCCGATAGGCATTTCAAAAATAGGTGTCGATAGGCATTTCAGATATAGGTATCGATAGACAATTCAGATATAGGTGTCGATAGGCATTTCAGATATAGGTGTCGATAGGCATTTCAGATATAGGTGTCGATAGGCATTTCAGATATAGGTGTCGATAGGCATTTCGGATATAGGTGTCAATAGGCATTTCAGATATAGGGGTCGATAGGCATTTCAGATATAGAAGCCGATAGGCATTTCAAATATAGGTGCCGATAGGCATTCCAGATATGGTTGCCGATAGGCATTTCAAATATAGGTGCTGATAGGCATTTGAGATGTAGTTTCCGATAGGCATTTCAAAAATAGGTGTCGATAGGCATTTCCGATATAGGTGTCGATAGGCATTTCAGATATAGGTGTCGATAGGCATTTCAGATATAGGTGTCGATAGGCATTTCAGATATAGGTGTCGATAGGCATTTCAGATATAGGTGTCGATAGGCATTTCAGATATAGGTGTCGATAGGCATTTCAGATATAGGTGTCGATAGGCATTTCAGATATAGGTGTCAATAGGCATTTCAGATATAGGTGCCGATAGGCATTTCAGGTATAGTTGCCGATTGGCATTTTAAAAATAGGTGCCGATAGGCATTTCAGATATAGAAGCCGATAGGCATTTCAAATATAGGTGCCGATAGGTATTCCAGATATGGTTGCCGATAGGCATTTCAAATATAGGTGCTGATAGGCATTTCAGATGTAGTTTCCGATAGGCATTTCAAAAATAGGTGTCGATAGGCATTTCAGATATAGGTGTCGATAGGCATTTCAGATATAGGTGTCGATAGGCATTTCAGATATAGGTGTCGATAGGCATTTCAGATATAGGTGTCGATAGGCATTTCAGATATAGGTGTCGATAGGCATTTCAGATATAGGTGTCGATAGGCATTTCAGATATAGGTGTCGATAGGCATTTCAGATATAGGTGCCGATAGGCATTTCAGATATAGTTGCCGATTGGCATTTTAAAAATAGGTGCCGATAGGCATTTCAGATATAGAAGCCGATAGGCATTTCAAATATAGGTGCCGATAGGCATTCCAGATATGGTTGCCGAAAGGCATTTCAAATATAGGTGCTGATAGGCATTTCAGATGTAGTTTCCGATCGGCATTTCAAAAATAGGTGTCGATAAGCATTTCAGATATAGGTGTCGATAGGCATTTCAGATATAGGTGTCGATAGGCATTTCAGATATAGGTGTCGATAGGCATTTCAGATATAGGTGTCGATAGGCATTTCAGATATAGGTGTCGATAGGCATTTCAGATATAGGTGTCGATAGGCATTTCAGATATAGGTGCCGATAGGCATTTCAGATATAGTTGCCGATTGGCATTTTAAAAATAGGTGCCGATAGGCATTTCAGATATAGAAGCCGATAGGCATTTCAAATATAGGGGCCGATAGGCATTCCAGATATGTTTGCCAATAGGCATTTCAAATATAGGTGCTGATAGGCATTTCAGATGTAGTTTCCGATAGGCATTTCAAAAATAGGTGTCGATAGGCATTTCAGATATAGGTGTCGATAGGCATTTCAGATATAGGTGTCGATAGGCATTTCAGATATAGGTGTCGATAGGCATTTCAGATATAGGTGTCGATAGGCATTTCAGATATAGGTGTCGATAGGCATTTCAGATATAGGTGCCGATAGGCATTTCAGATATAGTTGCCGATTGGCATTTTAAAAATAGGTGCCGATAGGCATTTCAGATATAGAAGACGATAGGCATTTCAAATATAGGTGCCGATAGGCATTCCAGATATGGTTGCCGATAGGCATTTTAAATATAGGTGCTGGTAGGCATTATAGATGTAGTTTCCGATAGGCATTTCAAAAATAGGTGTCGATAGGCATTTCAGATATAGGTGTCGATAGGCATTTCAGATATAGGTGTCGATAGGCATTTCAGATATAGGTGTCGATAGGCATTTCAGATATAGGTGTCGATAGGCATTTCAGATATAGGTGTCGATAGGCATTTCAGATATAGGTGTCGATAGGCATTTCAGATATAGGTGTCGATAGGCATTTCAGATATAGGTGTCGATAGGCATTTCAGATATAGGTGCCGATAGGCATTTCAGATATAGTTGCCGATTGGCATTTTAAAAATAGGTGCCGATAGGCATTTCAGATATAGAAGCCGATAGGCATTTCAAATATAGGTGCCGATAGGCATTCCAGATATAGTTGCCGATAAGCATTTCAAATATAGGTGCTGATAGGCATTTCAGATGTAGTTTCCGATAGGTATTTCAAAAATAAGTGTCGATAGGCATTTCAGATATAGGTGTCGATAGGCATTTCAGATATAGGTGTCGATAGGCATTCCAGATATAGGTGTCGATAGGCATTTCAGATATAGGTGTCGATAGGCATTTCAGATATAGGTGTCGATAGGCATTTCAGATATAGGTGTCGATAGGCATTTCAGATATAGGTGTCGATAGGCATTTCAGATATAGGTGCCGATAGGCATTTCAGATATAGTTGCCGATTGGCATTTTAAAAATAGGTGCCGATAGGCATTTCAGATATAGAAGCCGATAGGCATTTCAAATATAGGTGCCGATAGGCATTCCAGATATGGTTGCCGATAGGCATTTCAAATATAGGTGCTGATAGGAATTGCAGATGTAGTTTCCGATAGGCATTTGAAAAATAGGTGTCGATAGGCATTCCAGATATAGGTGTCGATAGGCATTTCAGATATAGGTGTCGATAGGCATTTCAGATAAAGGTGTCGATAGGCATTTCAGATATAGGTGTCGATAGGCATTTCAGATATAGGTGTCGATAGGCATTTCAGATATAGGTGTCGATAGGCATTTCAGATATAGGTGTCGATAGGCATTTCAGATATAGGTGCCGATAGGCATTTCAGATATAGTTGCCGATTGGCATTTTAAAAATAGGTGCCGATAGGCATTTCAGATATAGAAGCCGATAGGCATTTCAAATATAGGTGCCGATAGGCATTCCAGATATGGTTGCCGATAGTCATTTCAAATATAGGTGCTGATAGGCATTTCAGATGTAGTTTCCGATAGGCATTTCAAAAATAGGTGTCGATAGGCATTTCAGATATAGGTGTCGATAGGCATTTCAGATATAGGTGTCGATAGGCATTTCAGATATAGGTGTCGATAGGCATTTCAGATATAGGTGTCGATAGGCATTTCAGATATAGGTGTCGATAGGCATTTCAGATATAGGTGTCGATAGGCATTTCAGATATAGGTGTCGATAGGCATTTCAGATATAGGTGTCGATAGGCATTTCAGATATAGGTGTCGATAGGCATTTCAGATATAGGTGCCGATAGGGATTTCAGATATAGTTGCCGATTGGCATTTTAAAAATAGGTGCCGATAGGCATTTCAGATATAGAAGCCGATAAGCATTTCAAATATAGGGGCCGATAGGCATTCCAGATATGTTTGCCAATAGGCATTTCAAATATAGGTGCTGATAGGCATTTCAGATGTAGTTTCCGATAGGCATTTCAAAAATAGGTGTCGATAGGCATTTCAGATATAGGTGTCGATAGGCATTTCAGATATAGGTGTCGATAGGCATTTCAGATATAGGTGTCGATAGGCATTTCAGATATAGGTGTCGATAGGCATTTCAGATATAGGTGTCGATAGGCATTTCAGATATAGGTGCCGATAGGCATTTCAGATATAGTTGCCGATTGGCATTTTAAAAATAGGTGCCGATAGGCATTTCAGTTATAGAAGCCGATAGGCATTTCAAATATAGGTGCCGATAGGCATTCCAGATATGGTTGCCGATAGGCATTTCAAATATAGGTGCTGATAGGCATTTCAGATGTAGTTTCCGATAGGCATTTCAAAAATAGGTGTCGATAGGCATTTCAGATATAGGTGTCGATAGGAATTTCAGATATAGATGTCGATAGGCATTTCAGATATAGGTGTCGATAGGCATTTCAGTTATAGGTGTCGATAGGCATTTCAGATATAGGTGTCGATAGGCATTTCAGATATAGGTGTCGATAGGCATTTCAGATATAGGTGTCGATAGGAATTTCAGATATAAGTGCCGATAGGCATTTCAGATATAGTTGCCGATTGGCATTTTAAAAATAGGTGCCGATATGCATTTCAGATATAGAAGCCGATAGGCATTTCAAATATAGGTGCCGATAGGCATTCCAGATATGGTTGCCGATAGGCACTTCAAATATAGGTGCTGATAGGCATTTCAGATGTAGTTTCCGATAGGCATTTCAAAAATAGGTGTCGATAGGCATTTCAGATATAGGTGTCGATAGGCATTTCAGATATAAGTGTCGATAGGCATTTCAGATATAGGTGTCGATAGGCATTTCAGATATAGGTGTCGATAGGCATTTCAGATATAGGTGCCGATAGGCATTTCAGATATAGTTGCCGATTGGCATTTTTAAAATAGGTGCCGATAGGCATTTCAGATATAGAAGCCGATAGGCATTTCAAATATAGGTGCCGATAGGCATTCCAGATATGGTTGCCGATAGGCATTTCAAATATAGGTGTCGATAGGCATTTCAGATATAGGTGTCGATAGGCATTTCAGATATAGGTGTCGATAGGCATTTCAGCTATAGGTGTCGATAGGCATTTCAGATATAGGTGTCGATAGGCATTTCAGATATAGGTGTCGATAGGCATTTCAGATATAGGTGCCGATAGGCATTTCAGATATAGTTGCCGATTGGCATTTTAAAAATAGGTGCCGATAGGCATTTCAGATATAGAAGCCGATAGGCATTTCAAATATAGGTGCCGATAGGCATTTCAGATATAGGTGTCAATAGGCATTTCAGATATAGGTGCCGATAGGCATTTCAGATATAGTTGCCGATTGGCATTTTAAAAATAGGTGCCGATAGGCATTTCAGATATAGAAGCCGATAGGCATTTCAAATATAGGTGCCGATAGGCATTCCAGATATAGGTGTCGATAGGCATTTCAGATATAGGTGTCGATAGGCATTTCAGATATAGGTGTCGATAGGCATTTCAGATATAGGTGTCGATAGGCATTTCAGATATATGTGTCGATAGGCATTTCAGATATAGGTGTCGATAGGCATTTCAGATATAGGTGTCGATAGGCATTTCAGATATAGGTGTCGATAGGCATTTCAGATATAGGTGTCGATAGGCATTTCAGATATAGGTGCCGATAGGCATTTCAGATATAGTTGCCGATTGGCATTTTAAAAATAGGTGCCGATAGGCATTTCAGATATAGAAGCCGATAGGCATTTCAGATATAGGTGTCGATAGGCATTTCAGATATAGGTGTCGATAGGCATTTCAGATATAGGTGTCGATAGGCATTTCAGATATAGGTGCCGATAGGCATTTCAGATATAGTTGCCGATTGGCATTTTAAAAATAGGTGCCGATAGGCATTTCAGATATAGAAGCCGATAGGCATTTCAAATATAGGTGCCGATAGGCATTTCAGATATAGAAGCCGATAGGCATTTCAAATATATTTGCCGATAGGCATTCCAGATATTATTGCCGATAGGCATTTCAAATATAGGTGTCGATAGGCATTTCAGATATAGGTGTCGATAGGCATTTCAGATATAGGTGTCGATAGGCATTTCAGATATAGGTGTCGATAGGCATTTCAGATATAGGTGTCGATAGGCATTTCAGATATAGGTGTCGATAGGCATTTCAGATATAGGTGCCGATAGGCATTTCAGATATAGTTGCCGATTGGCATTTTAAAAATAGGTGCCGATAGGCATTTCAGATATAGAAGCCGATAGGCATTTCAAATATAGGTGCCGATAGGCATTTCAGATATAGGTGTCGATAGGCATTTCATATATAGGTGCCGATAGGCATTTCAGATATAGTTGCCGATTGGCATTTTAAAAATAGGTGCCGATAGGCATTTCAGATATAGAAGCCGATAGGCATTTCAAATATAGGTGCCGATAGGCATTCCAGATATAGGTGTCGATAGGCATTTCAGATATAGGTGTCGATAAGCATTTCAGATATAGGTGTCGATAGGCATTTCAGATATAGGTGTCGATAGGCATTTCAGATATATGTGTCGATAGGCATTTCAGATATAGGTGTCGATAGGCATTTCAGATATAGGTGTCGATAGGCATTTCAGATATAGGTGTCGATAGGCATTTCAGATATAGGTGTCGATAGGCATTTTAGATACAGGTGCCGATAGGCATTTCAGATATAGTTGCCGATTGGCATTTTAAAAATAGGTGCCGATAGGCATTTCAGATATAGAAGCCGATAGGCATTTCAAATATAGGTGCCGATAGGCATTCCAGATATGGTTGCCGATAGGCATTTCAAATATAGGTGCTGATAGGCATTTCAGATGTAGTTTCCGATGGGCATTTCAGATATAGGTGTTTATGGGCATTTCAGATATAGGTGTCGATAGGCATTTCAGATATAGGTGTCGATAGGCATTTCAGATATAGGTGTCGATAGGCATTTCAGATATAGGTGTCGATAGGCATTTCAGATATAGGTGTCGATAGGCATTTCAGATATAGGTGTCGATAGGCATTTCAGATATAGGTGTCGATAGGCATTTCAGATATAGGTGCCGATAGGCATTTCAGATATAGTTGCCGATTGGCATTTTAAAAATAGGTGCCGATAGGCATTTCAGATATCGAAGCCGATAGGCATTTCAAATATAGGTGCCGATAGGCATTCCAGATATGGTTGCCGATAGGCATTTCAAATATAGGTGCTGATAGGCATTTCAGATGTAGTCTCCGATAGGCATTTCAAAAATAGGTGTCGATAGGCATTTCAGATATAGGTGTCGATAGGCATTTCAGATATAGGTGTCGATAGGCATTTCAGATATAGGTGTCGATAGGCATTTCAGATATAGGTGTCGATAGGCATTTCAGATATAGGTGTCGATAGGGTTTCAGATATAGGTGTCGATAGGCATTTCAGATATAGGTGTCGATAGGCATTTCAGATATAGGTGTCGATAGGCATTTCAGATATAGGTGCCGATAGGCATTTCAGATATAGTTGCCGATTGGCATTTTAAAAATAGGTGCCGATAGGCATTTCAGATATAGAAGCCGATAGGCATTTCAAATATAGGTGCCGATAGGCATTCCAGATATGGTTGCCGATAGGCATTTCAAATATAGGTGCTGATAGGCATTTCAGATGTAGTTTCCGATAGGCATTTCAAAAATAGGTGTCGATAGGCATTTCAGATATAGGTGTCGATAGGCATTTCAGATATAGGTGTCGATAGGCATTTCAGATATAGGTGTCGATAGGCATTTCAGATATAGGTGCCGATAGGCATTTCAGATATAGGTGTCGATAGGCATTTCAGATATAGGTGTCGATAGGCATTTCAGATATAGGTGTCGATAGGCATTTCAGATATAGGTGCCGATAGGCATTTCAGATATAGTTGCCGATTGGCATTTTAAAAATAGGTGCCGATAGGCATTTCAGATATGGTTGCCGATAGGCATTTCAAATTTAGGTGCTGATAGGCATTTCAGATGTAATTTCCGATAGGCATTTCAAAAATAGGTGTCGATAGGCATTTCAGATATAGGTGTCGATAGGCATTTCAGATATAGGTGTCGATAGGCATTTCAGATATAGGTGTCGATAGGCATTTCAGATATAGGTGTCGATAGGCATTTCAGATATAGGTGTCGATAGGCATTTCAGATATAGGTGTCGATAGGCATTTCAGATATAGGTGTCGATAGGCATTTCAGATATAGGTGTCGATAGGCATTTCAGATATAGGTGCCGATAGGGATTTCAGATATAGTTGCCGATTGGCATTTTAAAAATAGGTGCCGATAGGCATTTCAGATATAGAAGCCGATAGGCATTTCAAATATAGGGGCCGATAGGCATTCCAGATATGTTTGCCAATAGGCATTTCAAATATAGGTGCTGATAGGCATTTCAGATGTAGTTTCCGATAGGCATTTCAAAAATAGGTGTCGATAGGCATTTCAGATATAGGTGTCGATAGGCATTTCAGATATAGGTGTCGATAGGCATTTCAGATATAGGTGTCGATAGGCATTTTTAGATATAGGTGTCGATAGGCATTTCAGATATAGGTGCCGATAGGCATTTCAGATATAGTTGCCGATTGGCATTTTAAAAATAGGTGCCGATAGGCATTTCAGATATAGAAGCCGATAGGCATTTCAAATATAGGTGCCGATAGGCATTCCAGATATGGTTGCCGATAGGCATTTCAAATATAGGTGCTGATAGGCATTTCAGATGTAGTTTCCGATAGGCATTTCAAAAATAGGTGTCGATAGGCATTTCAGATATAGGTGTCGATAGGAATTTCAGATATAGATGTCGATAGGCATTTCAGATATAGGTGTCGATAGGCATTTCAGTTATAGGTGTCGATAGGCATTTCAGATATAGGTGTCGATAGGCATTTCAGATATAGGTGTCGATAGGCATTTCAGATATAGGTGTCGATAGGAATTTCAGATATAGGTGCCGATAGGCATTTCAGATATAGTTGCCGATTGGCATTTTAAAAATAGGTGCCGATATGCATTTCAGATATAGAAGCCGATAGGCATTTCAAATATAGGTGCCGATAGGCATTCCAGATATGGTTGCCGATAGGCACTTCAAATATAGGTGCTGATAGGCATTTCAGATGTAGTTTCCGATAGGCATTTCAAAAATAGGTGTCGATAGGCATTTCAGATATAGGTGTCGATAGGCATTTCAGATATAAGTGTCGATAGGCATTTCAGATATAGGTGTCGATAGGCATTTCAGATATAGGTGTCGATAGGCATTTCAGATATAGGTGCCGATAGGCATTTCAGATATAGTTGCCGATTGGCATTTTTAAAATAGGTGCCGATAGGCATTTCAGATATAGAAGCCGATAGGCATTTCAAATATAGGTGCCGATAGGCATTCCAGATATGGTTGCCGATAGGCATTTCAAATATAGGTGTCGATAGGCATTTCAGATATAGGTGTCGATAGGCATTTCAGATATAGGTGTCGATAGGCATTTCAGATATAGGTGTCGATAGGCATTTCAGATATAGGTGTCGATAGGCATTTCAGATATAGGTGTCGATAGGCATTTCAGATATAGGTGCCGATAGGCATTTCAGATATAGTTGCCGATTGGCATTTTAAAAATAGGTGCCGATAGGCTTTTCAGATATAGAAGCCGATAGGCATTTCAAACATAGGTGCCGATAGGCATTTCAGATATAGGTGTCAATAGGCATTTCAGATATAGGTGCCGATAGGCATTTCAGATATAGTTGCCGATTGGCATTTTAAAAATAGGTGCCGATAGGCATTTCAGATATAGAAGCCGATAGGCATTTCAAATATAGGTGCCGATAGGCATTCCAGATATAGGTGTCGATAGGCATTTCAGATATAGGTGTCGATAGGCATTTCAGATATAGGTGTCGATAGGCATTTCAGATATAGGTGTCGATAGGCATTTCAGATATATGTGTCGATAGGCATTTCAGATATAGGTGTCGATAGGCATTTCAGATATAGGTGTCGATAGGCATTTCAGATATAGGTGTCGATAGGCATTTCAGATATAGGTGTCGATAGGCATTTCAGATATAGGTGCCGATAGGCATTTCAGATATAGTTGCCGATTGGCATTTTAAAAATAGGTGCCGATAGGCATTTCAGATATAGAAGCCGACAGGCATTTTAAATATAGGTGCCGATAGGCATTTCAGATATAGGTGTCGATAGGCATTTCAGATATAGGTGTCGATAGGCATTTCAGATATAGGTGTCGATAGGCATTTCAGATATAGGTGTTGATAGGCATTTCAGATATAGGTGTCGATAGGCATTTCAGATATAGGTGTCGATAGGCATTTCAGATATAGGTGCCGATAGGCATTTCAGATATAGTTGCCGATTGGCATTTTAAAAATAGGTGCCGATAGGCATTTCAGATATAGAAGCCGATAGGCATTTCAAATATATGTGCCGATAGGCATTCCAGATATTATTGCCGATAGGCATTTCAAATATAGGTGTCGATAGGCATTTCAGATATAGGTGTCGATAGGCATTTCAGATATAGGTGCCGATAGGCATTTCAGATATAGTTGCCGATTGGCATTTTAAAAATAGGTGCCGATAGGCATTTCAGATATAGAAGCCGATAGGCATTTCAAATATAGGTGCCGATAGGCATTTCAGATATAGGTGTCGATAGGCATTTCAGATATAGGTGCCGATAGGCATTTCAGATATAGTTGCCGATTGGCATTTTAAAAATAGGTGCCGATAGGCATTTCAGATATAGAAGCCGATAGGCATTTCAAATATAGGTGCCGATATGCATTCCAGATATAGGTGTCGATAGGCATTTCAGATATAGGTGTCGATAGGCATTTCAGATATAGGTGTCGATAGGCATTTCAGATATAGGTGTCGATAGGCATTTCAGATATATGTGTCGATAGGCATTTCAGATATAGGTGTCGATAGGCATTTCAGATATAGGTGTCGATAGGCATTTCAGATATAGGTGTCGATAGGCATTTCAGATATAGGTGTCGATAGGCATTTTAGATACAGGTGCCGATAGGCATTTCAGATATAGTTGCCGATTGGCATTTTAAAAATAGGTGCCGATAGGCATTTCAGATATAGAAGCCGATAGGCATTTCAAATATAGGTGCCGATAGGCATTCCAGATATGGTTGCCGATAGGCATTTCAAATATAGGTGCTGATAGGCATTTCAGATGTAGTTTCCGATGGGCATTTCAGATATAGGTGTTTATGGGCATTTCAGATATAGGTGTCGATAGGCATTTCAGATATAGGTGTCGATAGGCATTTCAGATATAGGTGTCGATAGGCATTTCAGATATAGGTGTCGATAGGCATTTCAGATATAGGTGTCGATAGGCATTTCAGATATAGGTGTCGATAGGCATTTCAGATATAGGTGTCGATAGGCATTTCAGATATAGGTGCCGATAGGCATTTCAGTTATAGTTGCCGATTGGCATTTTAAAAATAGGTGCCGATAGGCATTTCAGATATCGAAGCCGATAGGCATTTCAAATATAGGTGCCGATAGGCATTCCAGATATGGTTGCCGATAGGCATTTCAAATATAGGTGCTGATAGGCATTTCAGATGTAGTCTCCGATAGGCATTTCAAAAATAGGTGTCGATAGGCATTTCAGATATAGGTGTCGATAGGCATTTCAGATATAGGTGTCGATAGGCATTTCAGATATAGGTGTCGATAGGCATTTCAGATATAGGTGTCGATAGGCATTTTAGATATAGGTGTCGATAGGGTTTCAGATATAGGTGTCGATAGGCATTTCAGATATAGGTGTCAATAGGCATTTCAGATATAGGTGTCGATAGGCATTTCAGATATAGGTGCCGATAGGCATTTCAGATATAGTTGCCGATTGGCATTTTAAAAATAGGTGCCGATAGGCATTTCAGATATAGAAGCCGATAGGCATTTCAAATATAGGTGCCGATAGGCATTCCAGATATGGTTGCCGATAGGCATTTCAAATATAGGTGCTGATAGGCATTTCAGATGTAGTTTCCGATAGGCATTTCAAAAATAGGTGTCGATAGGCATTTCAGATATAGGTGTCGATAGGCATTTCAGATATAGGTGTCGATAGGCATTTCAGATATAGGTGTCGATAGGCATTTCAGATATAGGTGCCGATACGCATTTCAGATATAGGTGTCGATAGGCATTTCAGATATAGGTGTCGATAGGCATTTCAGATATAGGTGTCGATAGGCATTTCAGATATAGGTGCCGATAGGCATTTCAGATATAGTTGCCGATTGGCATTTTAAAAATAGGTGCCGATAGGCATTTCAGATATAGAAGCCGATAGGCATTTCAAATATAGGTGCCGATAGGCATTTCAGATATAGGTGTCAATAGGCATTTCAGATATAGGTGCCGATAGGCATTTCAGATATAGTTGCCGATTGGCATTTTAAAAATAGGTGCCGATAGGCATTTCAGATATAGAAGCCGATAGGCATTTCAAATATAGGTGCCGATAGGCATTCCAGATATAGGTGTCGATAGGCATTTCAGATATAGGTGTCGATAGGCATTTCAGATATAGGTGTCGATAGGCATTTCAGATATAGGTGTCGATAGGCATTTCAGATATATGTGTCGATAGGCATTTCAGATATAGGTGTCGATAGGCATTTCAGATATAGGTGTCGATAGGCATTTCAGATATAGGTGTCGATAGGCATTTCAGATATAGGTGTCGATAGGCATTTCAGATATAGGTGCCGATAGGCATTTCAGATATAGTTGCCGATTGGCATTTTAAAAATAGGTGCCGATAGGCATTTCAGATATAGAAGCCGATAGGCATTTCAAATATAGGTGCCGATAGGCATTTCAGATATAGGTGTCGATAGGCATTTCAGATATAGGTGTCGATAGGCATTTCAGATATAGGTGTCGATAGGCATTTCAGATATAGGTGTCGATAGGCATTTCAGATATAGGTGTTGATAGGCATTTCAGATATAGGTGTCGATAGGCATTTCAGATATAGGTGTCGATAGGCATTTCAGATATAGGTGCCGATAGGCATTTCAGATATAGTTGCCGATTGGCATTTTAAAAATAGGTGCCGATAGGCATTTCAGATATAGAAGCCGATAGGCATTTCAAATATAGGTGCCGATAGGCATTCCAGATATAGGTGTCGATAGGCATTTCAAAAATAGGTGTCGATAGGCATTTCAGATATAGGTGTCGATAGGCATTTCAGATATAGGTGTCGATAGGCATTTCAGATATAGGTGTCGATAGGCATTTCAGATATAGGTGTCGATAGGCATTTCAGCTATAGGTGTCGATAGGCATTTCAGATATAGGTGTCGATAGGCATTTCAGATATAGGTGTCGATAGGCATTTCAGATATAGGTGCCGATAGGCATTTCAGATATAGTTGCCGATTGGCATTTTAAAAATAGGTGCCGATAGGCATTTCAGATATAGAAGCCGATAGGCATTTCAAATATAGGTGCCGATAGGCATTTCAGATATAGGTGTCAATAGGCATTTCAGATATAGGTGCCGATAGGCATTTCAGATATAGTTGCCGATTGGCATTTTAAAAATAGGTGCCGATAGGCATTTCAGATATAGAAGCCGATAGGCATTTCAAATATAGGTGCCGATAGGCATTCCAGATATAGGTGTCGATAGGCATTTCAGATATAGGTGTCGATAGGCATTTCAGATATAGGTGTCGATAGGCATTTCAGATATAGGTGTCGATAGGCATTTCAGATATATGTGTCGATAGGCATTTCAGATATAGGTGTCGATAGGCATTTCAGATATAGGTGTCGATAGGCATTTCAGATATAGGTGTCGATAGGCATTTCAGATATAGGTGTCGATAGGCATTTCAGATATAGGTGCCGATAGGCATTTCAGATATAGTTGCCGATTGGCATTTTAAAAATAGGTGCCGATAGGCATTTCAGATATAGAAGCCGATAGGCATTTCAAATATAGGTGCCGATAGGCATTTCAGATATAGGTGTCGATAGGCATTTCAGATATAGGTGTCGATAGGCATTTCAGATATAGGTGTCGATAGGCATTTCAGATATAGGTGTCGATAGGCATTTCAGATATAGGTGTTGATAGGCATTTCAGATATAGGTGTCGATAGGCATTTCAGATATAGGTGTCGATAGGCATTTCAGATATAGGTGCCGATAGGCATTTCAGATATAGTTGCCGATTGGCATTTTAAAAATAGGTGCCGATAGGCATTTCAGATATAGAAGCCGATAGGCATTTCAAATATATTTGCCGATAGGCATTCCAGATATTATTGCCGATAGGCATTTCAAATATAGGTGTCGATAGGCATTTCAGATATAGGTGTCGATAGGCATTTCAGATATAGGTGTCGATAGGCATTTCAGATATAGGTGTCGATAGGCATTTCAGATATAGGTGTCGATAGGCATTTCAGATATAGGTGTCGATAGGCATTTCAGATATAGGTGCCGATAGGCATTTCAGATATAGTTGCCGATTGGCATTTTAAAAATAGGTGCCGATAGGCATTTCAGATATAGAAGCCGATAGGCATTTCAAATATAGGTGCCGATAGGCATTTCAGATATAGGTGTCGATAGGCATTTCAGATATAGGTGCCGATAGGCATTTCAGATATAGTTGCCGATTGGCATTTTAAAAATAGGTGCCGATAGGCATTTCAGATATAGAAGCCGATAGGCATTTCAAATATAGGTGCCGATAGGCATTCCAGATATAGGTGTCGATAGGCATTTCAGATATAGGTGTCGATAAGCATTTCAGATATAGGTGTCGATAGGCATTTCAGATATAGGTGTCGATAGGCATTTCAGATATATGTGTCGATAGGCATTTCAGATATAGGTGTCGATAGGCATTTCAGATATAGGTGTCGATAGGCATTTCAGATATAGGTGTCGATAGGCATTTCAGATATAGGTGTCGATAGGCATTTTAGATACAGGTGCCGATAGGCATTTCAGATATAGTTGCCGATTGGCATTTTAAAAATAGGTGCCGATAGGCATTTCAGATATAGAAGCCGATAGGCATTTCAAATATAGGTGCCGATAGGCATTCCAGATATGGTTGCCGATAGGCATTTCAAATATAGGTGCTGATAGGCATTTCAGATGTAGTTTCCGATGGGCATTTCAGATATAGGTGTTTATGGGCATTTCAGATATAGGTGTCGATAGGCATTTCAGATATAGGTGTCGATAGGCATTTCAGATATAGGTGTCGATAGGCATTTCAGATATAGGTGTCGATAGGCATTTCAGATATAGGTGTCGATAGGCATTTCAGATATAGGTGTCGATAGGCATTTCAGATATAGGTGTCGATAGGCATTTCAGATATAGGTGCCGATAGGCATTTCAGATATAGTTGCCGATTGGCATTTTAAAAATAGGTGCCGATAGGCATTTCAGATATCGAAGCCGATAGGCATTTCAAATATAGGTGCCGATAGGCATTCCAGATATGGTTGCCGATAGGCATTTCAAATATAGGTGCTGATAGGCATTTCAGATGTAGTCTCCGATAGGCATTTCAAAAATAGGTGTCGATAGGCATTTCAGATATAGGTGTCGATAGGCATTTCAGATATAGGTGTCGATAGGCATTTCAGATATAGGTGTCGATAGGCATTTCAGATATAGGTGTCGATAGGCATTTCAGATATAGGTGTCGATAGGGTTTCAGATATAGGTGTCGATAGGCATTTCAGATATAGGTGTCGATAGGCATTTCAGATATAGGTGTCGATAGGCATTTCAGATATAGGTGCCGATAGGCATTTCAGATATAGTTGCCGATTGGCATTTTAAAAATAGGTGCCGATAGGCATTTCAGATATAGAAGCCGATAGGCATTTCAAATATAGGTGCCGATAGGCATTCTAGATATGGTTGCCGATAGGCATTTCAAATATAGGTGCTGATAGGCATTTCAGATGTAGTTTCCGATAGGCATTTCAAAAATAGGTGTCGATAGGCATTTCAGATATAGGTGTCGATAGGCATTTCAGATATAGGTGTCGATAGGCATTTCAGATATAGGTGTCGATAGGCATTTTAGATACAGGTGCCGATAGGCATTTCAGATATAGTTGCCGATTGGCATTTTAAAAATAGGTGCCGATAGGCATTTCAGATATAGAAGCCGATAGGCATTTCAAATATAGGTGCCGATAGGCATTTCAGATATAGTTGCCGATTGGCATTTTAAAAATAGGTGCCGATAGGCATTTCAGATATGGTTGCCGATAGGCATTTCAAATTTAGGTGCTGATAGGCATTTCAGATGTAATTTCCGATAGGCATTTCAAAAATAGGTGTCGATAGGCATTTCAGATATAGGTGTCGATAGGCATTTCAGATATAGGTGTCGATAGGCATTTCAGATATAGGTGTCGATAGGCATTTCAGATATAGGTGTCGATAGGCATTTCAGATATAGGTGTCGATAGGCATTTCAGATATAGGTGTCGATAGGCATTTCAGATATAGGTGTCGATAGGCATTTCAGATATAGGTGCCGATAGGCATTTCAGATATAGTTGCCGATTGGCATTTTAAAAATAGGTGCCGATAGGCATTTCAGATATGGTTGCCGATAGGCATTTCAAATTTAGGTGCTGATAGGCATTTCAGATGTAATTTCCGATAGGCATTTCAAAAATAGGTGTCGATAGGCATTTCAGATATAGGTGTCGATAGGCATTTCAGATATAGGTGTCGATAGGCATTTCAGATATAGGTGTCGATAGGCATTTCAGATATAGGTGTCGATAGGCATTTCAGATATAGGTGTCGATAGGCATTTCAGATATAGGTGTCGATAGCATTTCAGATATAGGTGTCGATAGGCATTTCAGATATAGGTGTCGATAGGGATTTCAGATATAGTTGCCGATTGGCATTTTAAAAATAGGTGCCGATAGGCATTTCAGATATAGAAGCCGATAGGCATTTCAAATATAGGGGCCGATAGGCATTCCAGATATGTTTGCCAATAGGCATTTCAAATATAGGTGCTGATAGGCATTTCAGATGTAGTTTCCGATAGGCATTTCAAAAATAGGTGTCGATAGGCATTTCAGATATAGGTGTCGATAGGGCATTTCAGATATAGGTGTCGATAGGCATTTCAGATATAGGTGTCGATAGGCATTTCAGATATAGGTGTCGATAGGCATTTCAGATATAGGTGCCGATAGGCATTTCAGATATAGTTGCCGATTGGCATTTTAAAAATAGGTGCCGATAGGCATTTCAGATATAGAAGCCGATAGGCATTTCAAATATAGGTGCCGATAGGCATTCCAGATATGGTTGCCGATAGGCATTTCAAATATAGGTGCTGATAGGCATTTCAGATGTAGTTTCCGATAGGCATTTCAAAAATAGGTGTCGATAGGCATTTCAGATATAGGTGTCGATAGGAATTTCAGATATAGATGTCGATAGGCATTTCAGATATATGTGTCGATAGGCATTTCAGTTATAGGTGTCGATAGGCATTTCAGATATAGGTGTTGATAGGC